>BSBK01010267.1:0-275000 GCA_027943335.1 Chamaecyparis obtusa
AACACCAGTTCTTAGAAATGAGAGAAGACCTAAAGAAGGCAAATAATACAATTAAAATTATGAAAATAGCTTGAATGACCATGTAAATAATACAGTCAAGCAAATAAAAAAATTCTTCTAGGGCCAAATAAAGATGTCTTCTGATAGGTTGTGTGATTGGTTTGAACTGAATGAAACTCTTACAAATTTTTTTGGGAAGCTAAAAGAGCACATTGAGAAGAACAAATTTTTTTGTCAAAGACAAAAAACTACAAAGAAGATTATACAAGAAATCAACAGAAGCAGTGATAGGCAATTGGCAAGCAAGGGAATTTAGGACCACATTGGTACAACAATAAAGGCAACCTTTGTCTTTCAAAAATTTTAGAAACTAACAGAAGCAGAAGAAACTGTTGCCTTACTCGAGCCAAAGCTCACAAAGATGAATAGTAAAACAAGCAACTTGATATCTCTTTGTTTGTCAAGTCCTGGTCCTAATTACTCATCAACAAATTTCGTTTGAAGAGAAGCTTACAAAAAAAAGTTGGAGGACACAGTGACGTTTGATTTAGGCAACCTTCCTCAGGACAGAACTTATGAAGGCATTGCAAAGTGCATCAAAACATTCACAAATTTGAATGCAGTAATGGAAGGAACATTGGTTTCAACTCACTCTTCCAAGTATGGATGGTTGATGAGGTTGCAGGTCATTTACTATAACATAACAATTTTTTCCCTTCTAATCAATGAAGAATGGAGCATACTAAAGAAACTGACAGAATCATCTTGATCTCATCAATCATAGTATGTGAAAGTACTTTCAATTTCAATCATCTCTATATCTTTAGTATATATCTTTGATATTATCCTAAATACTAGAGTCTAGAATTGAGTTTAAAGTAACAAGTTTGAACTTTATTTTTTGAACAGGATGAATGTTGCAGTCTTGCAAATGCTATTGCCAATGATAATTTACTAAACTAGCCTGTCAAATGTAGAAATGTACAACTAAAGTTGTAGAGATGTTGTAGACTTGTAGTTGTCTTACTGATTTAGATTTTGAAACTTCTCACTTCACATTAGGAAAATTGACTTGAAGCTGTTGTTGCTCCCTTGTTTCTATAAAAGGGAATTCAGGGTCATTGGCTTAGGGTAATGAAATTGAAATTGGGCAATGTGCCAAATTGCCAATGGGTATTGAGTCATTGACTTTTGTAAACAGAATCACAAAGTTCTATTCTTATTAGTATTAATGAATGAATTGTTACATTGTATCATATTTGTAATTAAATTAATGAGAATCAATATTTCTAACTCTAAGAATTGTAACATATGAGTTGCTATGTTGTCAATACAAATAATGAAAAATCTACAAGAATTGTACCATATGAGCTTAATAATGCAAATGAAAACCATTATTAATTGTGGAATTCAATCTTGATGACATTATCAACCACATTCATGTTTTTGACATTGTAATATGCTATTATGCATGATTGATGATGAGATACAAAAATTGACAGTAGACTTCAAGAAAAAGCTTAATAAATACCTAGGACCTGCTAATTCTACAATGGTTCAACTTCAAGCTGCCACATTATATCATCATTGAGATCATCAGATTTAGCGCCATCAACTTCATAGCTTCCTTGGTTCTTCGATATGTTTTCTTCACTCTGCATACCACCACTTAACTGATGTTCACCGCTAGCAGTACCAGTACTAGTACATGAGTCAATGACATCATTATTTCTAGCATTCCAAATGCCAGTCCCACTTTGGTTTGAAATGTTTCCCAACCCTCTTCTCTGACATTTCTTCCTCCATAATTTTAGTGCCCTTTCGTAAGGAAAAGTATTGACTTCATACCTGGATGTATAGAGCCTCAAGCAATTTTCTAGATTCTTGTCTAGTTTGTTTCATAGCTTTGACATTAGGAATCCCAAAGCACTAAAAACTCTCTCATCCTCCACCGACCCCAATATCATGGTCAGACATAAATCAGCAAGCTTGAAATATTATGATATTGTATCAGTCAACAATTCGCTCTCAGCTAGATTTTTTCCAAAGCCTTGATACCAATCCATCTTCGCGAGGGTTCTGTATAATATTATACTATTCCCTCATTGTCATTGAAAAATGATGTGATTGCTCTCTCAAAAGATTTCCATCTAAAATTCCATTTAGAGTTACTCCATTTAACTCTTTGGTTTTGTAGAAATGATCCATCAAAGTTAGTAGCCTAGTTTTAAAATATTTTGGATTGTTCATACTCCAATATCGAGGAAACACAATAGCCATTGATTCAAGTAGTTTGACTAGAGGGAATCTTGCTCTAATCTAGGAGGAAAGATCATAGGCAATGTGCTTCATAAAATTTGTTACAGACTCAACGATCTTGGTAAAGTCTTCCCTTTTAATACTTGATACTCGCCTCTTGGGTTCTTTCTTGGTTCCTCAGACTCAATCCTGGCAAAGTAGTGCATTGGTATCTCAACTCCGTGAAATTTTGCACATAACTCCCCATTTGATCTGATTTTTAAAAAGTTATCAAGATTGTCCAAATCTATGATTTTTAGCCAGCTAGCAAATTTTACATCATCGACACATAATTGATAGAGATTATCAAGCATCACACATGTCAATTTACGTAGCGAAGCATATTCTGCAATATACATACCTCTTTGCTGGACTTTTTCATTAAATTTTTCATTTCCTCAAGCATGGGGAGAATACCTGCTAATGTTAATAGTGTCTCTATATTACTTAACATTGCCAGCAGTGCAAGAAATTTTGGTTGCCCTGCTTCGTCATGACTTGAGGTCATTAGACCAAGCAACGATTGATATTCTAAAAAAACTTGATGTGTTGGTCCATCCAAAGAGATCCATCTGGTATCATTATCCTTAAAAAGCTTGTTCGCGTCAATTAGTCCTTTGACAAAGTGTTGAAATTCTCTCAATCATTTTGGACTTTGACAGAAGTATTGGTAGAGCTCTTTGATTAAAGCTTCAATTTTTTGTACTGGAGCATGCTTGTTGACAACTCCAAAAGCTAGATTCATTCTGTGGGCCATGCAGTGAATGGGAGTAACATAGGGTGCATAAGAAGATTGTATCTTTGTGCAAAGACCACCCATGTGGCCTTGCATTACTGAAGCTCCATCCACTCCAACACACACTAGCTTTTTGGCAATGGTCATGTCATCTATACCTCCATATTCAATTAGAGAACTCTTTACTAGTTCAAATAAATTTTCCGTTGTCGCATTATCCCTCATTTTAGCAATAGTTAGTAGATGAGGTTGGCGAACAAAATTTTGTACAGTATAAACATGCATGCATACCTAGGAAGTATTGTCTACTACTCTAACCTTGTCTAAAGACAATGCAATAAAATTTGACTCTTTAATTTTTGCCTTCAGATCCTCTTTTTCAACCTCGGCAAGACAACTTGCCCATTCCCATCCACTGTTTACTGACCAGTGACTGTTAAGATAGTTAAAAACTTTTAGAAAGTGTAATAAAGCACTCAATGATGGGTAGTCTATCATAGGACACCCTCTGCTCAAAATATTAAACACAACACTTAACTGAACAACTTTTCCCATTAGTTCTACTTACAATGCTTTTCCAAAACAAGCTTCAATAGAGCCTTTAACTTCACTAGGCTTCATCTTTATATTATGCTAAAATTCATATAATTCTACATTCCTAACATGCTGAGATTCCTCCTTTGTTTTCTATCTTATCACTGATTTTTGAACTCCATCTATGGTTTTCTTTTTGTAAACTTTACCCATATGCTTCTCTATGATATCAATTTTTAGCTACAAACTCTTTTCCTTCTTATTTATCTGGATGCAAATCTTACATCTGCATTCTACCGGAGGCTCCCCTTCAATTGGATTATCCACTAGTTCAATGAATGGATACTTTAACACCCATTCTACTTGAAAATTCCTCGACAGATCCCACATTCTATCATTCTTTGATTTGTATTTTCTTTTCTTCCTTGCAACATCAACTTCTTTGACATTCTCAGTCTCATCCAAGTTGATTATATCATTATGGCTACTCTAGGTATTTAACTGAAAATCATCTTCAAGTTCATCATGATCTGAGATATTAGGTTCGCTAACTTCTTCAATATGTCATGTAGGTTCAGCCTTAGGTTGTGAATCTTGAAAATCTTCTTGTGATGAAGTAGCTTCCTGATTTTGGCCAGAAACATTTCCAACACCATGACCAAAGTATGATGATAAGGTTCTACATTTTGTTGGCCTCTCTTGGCTTTCCCCATATGCCAGAGCCTTACCCTTATTCTTGTTTGACATCTTGATTCTTCAACGAAATAAAGGCTACCAACCTACCAGTGAAAAAAAAAATGTAAAAAAAATGTTTACTTGTAGTTGTTGAAGAAGTGACAAGTGACAATAGAACTATAATATACAATGTTTACATAGTCACAAAATAATAATCACTTACCTTTGCCTCAAATTCAATTGTAGTCGCAACTAGCCAAAGCAGTCAAGACTCAACAGTCTGAACTTCGCTATCGATCAAATTGAACCAATCCAAATTGTGTACAATA
Source organism: Chamaecyparis obtusa (assembly GCA_027943335.1). Classification (NCBI taxonomy): domain Eukaryota; kingdom Viridiplantae; phylum Streptophyta; class Pinopsida; order Cupressales; family Cupressaceae; genus Chamaecyparis; species Chamaecyparis obtusa. Next base: position 4,573 of record BSBK01010267.1, read on the forward strand.
ACACTAATGTATGAATGTATTTATACAAATCTTTTTTGGTGAATTGGGTAGGAGGTATTATGTCAATGTCCAAATATTTGGTGAAGCCCACTTAATTATAGCACGTCTTGTGTTATTTCCTAGGTGATTATGGGTCATCCAATACCTTGGTATGATTAATAAAGGTGGTGAAAACCCATCGGTTTGAGACATGCATCCATAAAATGGCTAGCGAAGTTGGGGCCACCTATATATATATATATATATATATATATATATATATATATATATATATATATATATATATATATATATATATATATATACATACATACATACATACATACATACATACATACATACATACATACATACATACATACATACATACATACATATATATATATATAGATATGTATGTATGTATGTATGTATGTATGTATGTATACATACATACATACATACATACATACATACATATATATATATATATATATATATATATATATATATATATATATATATTATATATATATATATATATACATACATACATACATATATATATATGTATATGTATGTATGTATGTATATATATATATGTGTGTGTGTGTGTACATATATATATATATATATGTAGAGATATATATATATGTATGTATATATATGTATATATATATATATACATATATATGTATATATATATATATACATATATATGTATATATATATATATACATATATATGTATATATATATATACAGTATATATATATATACATATATATGTATATATATATATACATATATATGTATATATATATATACATATATATGCATATATATATATATGCATATATATGTATATATATATGCATATATATGTATATATATATGCATATATATGTATATATATATATATATATATACATATATACATATATATGCATATATATATATACATATATATATATGTATATATATATGCATATATGTGTGTGTGTGTATATATATATATATATATATATGTATATATATATATATATATGTATATATATATATATATATGTATATATATATATATATATGTATATATATATATATATGTGTGTGTGTGTGTGTGTGTGTGTGTGTGTGTGTGTATAACTATTGGTGAATATAGGCCATCCATTTGGGGCCGCTTGGAAATTATAGGCGAATGATAAAAATATATTGTGCCCAAAAGGTATATGTCATTGGCAATAATGTGAAAGAAATGGACAAACTTTAATAAACCGTTGGGCGATGGACCCGGGCACTGGACCCAATTTTAATAAATGCAAGGCGATAGGGTCAGAGTAAGATGGAATGTTGTACATTATTATTGATTAAGAAGGGCTAGTAAATCAAATGGGATGATTTCATATAAGTATTTGTTTAAGTTTTTATGAAATGAATTACTTTAAATGCTATGTTGTTCATAAAGGAATATTTTGAGAATATAGATGGATCTGAAATGTTAAGTTAAATATTTGAATGGAAGCATTTATATTTACCTTTTAAAAGATCTTCAAATGTTATGATGTAGTTGGTTTAAAGTTATTCAAAGTTGTTAGTACATTTAATGGAAGTAAAATGGATGGTTAGTATCCTAGTAGGGAACCATGGGAGGAATATAAGCTAAACTTTGTTTATGTTATTATGCATGTAAATCTTTTAAATTTTGAAAAAAATTCATAGTTCATTACATAGGTTTTCTTTCCTAAGAGACTATTTGTTCTCTTCTTCGGTTCCCTTGTGGGGCATGACATCTTGGTATTAGAGCACTAAGTTGCTACACTGGGGCCCTAGGAATTTGGCTCATGTTTCTTAACCTTATTATTCTTTTAAGGAAAACCTAAACTAGATTTAGACTAGGACCCTTAAACTCATCCTTCTCCTTACTTATGGTAGGATGCCTCATATGACCCGTAGTAGAATGGGAGATGCCAGAAATACCCCTCCCATATCTCACCAAGAAAGTTCTCAGGAAGAAGAAAATTATGAGGAAGAAGGTAGGGGGATCAGTTTGATAACCACTCAGGAGGCTTTTAGCAGGTTCAAGTCCAAGAACTTTTACAACAGATACTAAAAATACTTGAAGTTGGTTAGGGTAGGGGTCACTATGGGGAGACTAATGTCGCTCACTGTGAGGAAAGGGAAAAGAACCCTAGAAATCATGTAGTAGAAGAGAATGCCTTGCATGCTTCTCACATGTGAGACCTCCTTAGGACTAAGACTAACCCATTTAAGGGATCTCAAGGTGGATCTACCATCGAGACTTGGCTACTGGATTTAGAAAGGCTATTATCCATGAATCCTTACAGCATCAAGACCAAGGCTTAGTTTGTAGTTATTCACCTTAGGGATTTTTCATCAACTTGGTGGGAAACAGAGAAAGAGAAACTTCACATTGATATAACCACCCTTTCATGGGAACTATTCTTAGAACTCTTTTGGGCCCCATTTATTTCTGACCACTAGAGGTGGCAACAAGATGAAGAGTTTCACAACTTAAGGTAGTTAACTATGTTAGCTGATGATTATGAGCGACAGTTCTTTGAAATCAAGCCATACTCAGGATATAAGGATGATGAACCCATGCTTACTCAATACTTCCTTAAAGGCCTCAATGGCTGATTAGCTGATAGCATATGAATTTTGAACCTTAGGTAGTTAATGATGCAATCATTAAAGCTCATATTGTGGAACAAAATGCAACCTTCATTTTAGGAGGCTAGATAGGTAGCCAAGGAGGTAATGCCTCTCAGGCTGGGATAGGATTCAAAGAGAATCAATCTCATGGAATATGGTCCTAAAAAATATCCTTCTTCATCTAAAGGAAGTGAGAACCACCAGAAAAGGAATTTTCAAAACAACAACTACAACAACAAAAATGTGGGTTCTCAATAGAATAATTCTCGCAACTGGTAGCATGCAAAGCGATATCTGAATTCTCAACCAACTCAGAGTATACCTCAAAATTCTAGTTGGGGTAGTTATCAATAGTCCAATGCACCTCTCGTAGGGAGAAATTTTGTTAAAAATATAGGATCTTACTCTTGTGGTCAACATGGTCATATTATAGTCAACAATCCTCAAAAATCTACCCTAGCAAATAGCTATAGACAAACCACTTTGAAACCCACAATGGGTGATGTAGGTAGAACTCAGATTATTTTCCACACTAGACCACAGGAAGGCCAAACATTAGGGATCAGTCATCGAAACCCCAGGTTTGTTAGGGGGTATCTCTACCACTATTCTATTTCATTTGGGAGGAAAAAATTTCTTTATTTCTCCTTCTTTAATAGAGAAGTGTGGCCTGATGGTGTAAGGTAGGAAGATAAGTGGTCGGTTGAGCTAGCCTTTGAGGCAATAATAGCATCTGACTCTTGTGTCTAGAGTTGCAAGTTAGGGCTAGGACCCTTCTCAACCCTAGTAGATGTTCGAGTGATTCCTTTAGGCTCGTATGGAGAATTTTTGGGTATGGATTGGTTGGATGCTCACAATGCCATTTTGGATTGTAGAAACAAGAGCATTCATTGTTCAGATGATTGTGGGGAATCAAAGAAGATTATTGGGGTGCAACAACCCATCTCTCTCTGCATGATTTTTATGATGCAACTCAAGTGATGCATGCGCAAGGGATGCCAATTGTATGCAGTCTCAGTAGAGGACATAGACAAAGGAGAAATAAGGGATGTAACATTAGATCATCCCCTATTATAGGATTTTTTGGATGTTTTTCCCAAGGAAATACCAAGAATGCCACCCAAGAGGAACATTGACTTCCAAATTGAGCTAGTGCCAGGAGCAAAACCCATCTCCAAGGCTTTGTATTGCATGACCACATAGGAACTTGGGGAACTTAAGTTGCAGCTAAAAGGACTTTTGGAAAAAGGGTTTATTAGACCCAGTGTGTCCCCATGGGGTGCACCAGTAATATTTGTGAAGAAGAAAGATGGTTCTCTCTGATTGTGCATTGACTATCGTCAACTCAACAAAGTCAGAATTAAGAATCGGTGTCCTTTACCCCGCATCGATGACCTATTTCATCAAATGAAAAGGGAAAATATATTTTCAAAAATTGATCTTAAGCAAGGATACCATCAACTTAGAATTTGGGAGGCTGATAATCATTGTACATCATTCCACACCAGATATGGCCACTACAAGTTCACTATGGTACCAATTGGCATGACAAATGCTCCCTCTATATTTATGAGCTTGATGGATGGAGTTTTTAGAACTTATTTGGACAAATTTGTGATATTTTTATTGGATGACATCTTAGTGGTCTCCAAAACTTCCCAAGAGCATGAGATTCATCTTCGTCAATTGTTGCAATGCATTAGAGAAAACCAACTTTATGTCAATCCAGAGAAGTGTGAATTCTTCCAAATAGAGGTTAAGTACCTTGGACACATCATCTCAGGGGATGACATCATGTTTGATCCAACCAAGATTCAAGCCATAGTGGAGTGATCAACTTTGACTAACATCCATTAAGTTTGTAGCTTTATGGGACTAGCTGGTTATTATAGATGGTTTGTCAAGGAGTTTTCTTGGATAGCACATCCCATCACTTCCTTGCAAAGGAAAGGGAAAAATTTTGTATGGTCAGAAAAGTGTGAAGCCTCTTTCCTATGCTTGAAGGAAAGATTAACCAGTGCCCTGATCTTGGTGGTCCCCAAATCCCTAGGAAACTTTGTGGTATGTACAGATGCCTCACTAGAATGGATTGGGGTGGTCCTTATGCAAGAAGGACAAGTTGTATCTTATGAATCTAGAAAGCTTAAAGATAATGAGCTCAACTATCCCACCCACAATCTAGAGTTAGCAACAATGGTTCATGGTTTAGTGAAATGGAAGCGCTCTTCTTTATATCTTCTCTCAACCTAACCTCAATGCTAGACAAGGCATATGGATGGAATTCTTATGTGAATATGATTTTGAGGTTAAGTACATCCAAGGAAAGATGAATGTGGTGGCAGATGCTCTGAGCAGGCGCAGACATGGTTTGTTAGCACTTTCTTTAAACACATATTTGGAGAAATGAATCATAGAGGTGCTCACTTATGATTCTTTGTTTTAGGAGGTAAAATCAGAATTAGAATTGGGAAAAACCTTAGAGGGCCATTTTTCAGGATACTCCTTAGACTCCCTAGGATTGTTACGACAACAAGACATAATTTATGTGCCCTTGTCAGGAGATATTTGTGTGCTTATTCTTTCAGAAAGCCACAAGGCTCCCTACTGAGCACATCTAGGGGTAAAGAAAATGTATGTTGACCAACACCAATTGTACTATTGGTAAGGAATGAAGAGAGACATAACAGACTATGTGGCAAGATGTTTGGAATGGTAGAGAGTGAAAGTAGAGCATCAACATCTAGTAGGTGTTTTGAAGCCTCACCTTGTACCAGAATAGAAATGGGATATTATTTCCATGGATTTTATTATGGGACTTCTAGTTACCCCACAGAGACATGATGCTATCATGGTAACAGTTGATAGGCTGACCAAGGTAGCCCATTTCTCTCCCATGCAGTCTTCCTATTTTGCAGCATCACTAGCCAGAGTATTTTTGAGGGACATGGTGAGACTCCATGAAATCCCTAGGAAGATTATTTTTGATCATGATCCAATATTCACATCATCACTTTGGACTTCCCTTCATCACACATTAGGGACTCAACTCAATTTCACTTCAGCCTATCATCATGAGACAGATGAGCAGACCAAGGGAATCAACCAAGTTCTTGAGGATATGCTCAGAATGTATTCTATGGACATATAGACCCATTGGGAAGAATACTTATATTTGGTGGAGTTTGCATACAATAATGGATATCATAATTCCATAGGCATGTCTCCCTTGCAGGCTCTATATGGTCATCCATGTTGTACTCCTTTGAGTTGGGACCATTTGGAGGATAGGATACTTCTTGTCCCTAAGATGTCACAGGTTTGAGTGAGCCCTCAAGATCCTCAATCATTGTTGTTGTTATGGAGATATCACCAAGGTTTCGTGAGAAGGAACTTTTGGAGATTTGCTAGCAAGCCATTGTTGACTGTATGTTTTTCATTGATGATAACATATGGTAAGTAGCATGCATGGAAGACTTATGCAGTAAGATTTAAGTATATGCAGCATGGACATACTATCAGTATGATATCATGAATGTAGAGGTTAACTAGTATTGTTCGTAACAGGCAGTGTTCTATGTGTTATTGTCCGTACAGTTATCATGGAGCCTTGTGCATTTGGATATATGATGGAGACATTTTAGTGATGTTACATTCATGGACGTAGAGTCTGATGATTAGTACAAGAAAAGTTATGCAGTCACTATTCACCAGTAGTAGTAGTTTCCTCTGTTTATTCAGAAGAGCCGACAAAGATTATATTGGTTCAAGAGTTGCACCTATCTTTTTGATATGCACCCTTGGATTAGTGCTTGGAGGAGAGTTAGTAATGCTTAGTTAAGAGCGCATGATGTAATTCAGCTTGAGGAGAAAGATCTAGTTATTTTGGTAGAGCCAATAGTGTGTAGCGTGCATTATAATTATCTTATTGGACAGGTCCCAGAATGTGTTGCATGCTTAGTAGAGCCGATTGAACTATTATTGGAGTTTTTTATGGATTCTCTAATATTATTTTAAGGTGGTTCTAATAGGATGACTTGATTATATCATTTAGAGGAAAGATATTTATAGGAAGTCATTTTTTATTGCTAGAGTGTGGTTCATAGTTGATTGTGAAGAGCAGAGCAGAGTGTGTGAAGTGTTGAGCCATCGGAAGAAGGTCTATGTGACCAAGTAAAGTATTTGTGCTATACATTGGAATAGATCCAGATAGTAGGTCTAAGCGCAATTCACCAAGATCCAGATATAGTGTGTATCTATCATTCAGAAGGTTAAAGCCTTCACCCATTTGAGTAGTGTGCTCTCGGACAGTGCGTCCTCACCCCTAATAGGGTTAATTGTAAAATACTCCTAATAGGGTCTGACCCTTGACTAGGTCTATTGTACTAAATACATTGTAAAGAAACTCTTAACATGGTTAAGGATATTCAAACAAGGATCATAATACACTAGTGCAGAATATTAGTGGGTGTGAATTCCCACCAGGGTTTTTACCTATTTGGGTTTCCCTGTAACCAAAATATTGGTGTTGTGTTCAAGTGTTCTTTCATTGTGTTTATGCTTTATATTTAAGTATACTTAATTGGATAAAGAATTGAATCTTGTAGATAAATGATTCTATTAGAATTTAATCTTTCCTTGGTATATTTGTATTTAAAGGATAAACCAAGGTATCCTAATGTATTCGTCCTCTAGTCCAAGTGGGAGGACATGTAATATTTGTAATTTCTTTTATTAAGGAAAATAGATATTCCTCCTTATGAGGAATCCTACACTTTTCTCACACACTAGTGAAATATGGCATACATAGAAATGGGAGTTATAATGTAACTCCTTTCTCACATCTCTATTAAGAGATGGCTCTCCTTCTCTCATCACATGAGATTCTTCTTCTTCTTCAACATTGTATGACCTAAGCTCTCACTCTATCTCTCTCTCTCATTCTTAGGCATTTTTTGCCACTTTCATTATATCACGAAGGTTTTTTTATGCTTTTCCCCCTTCAAAATATTGTCTCCTTGTTGCTTCTTTCTTTGGTGAATGCTCCTAGTATTGGGTTTATTCATGGTAAATCTCCTTATTCCTAGCTCAAAGTGTTAAACAATTTCCTATCTCTCGTATTTTGGTTATTATTTCAACATGGTATCAGAGTAGGTTGGTTTAATCATGTTTTGAGTGTGTAGGTGAAGGAGCTACCATATCTTGGAGCACTCCAATATCGGAGACTCTTGAGAGAGTTTATTGCTACTATATTTTGTTTTTTGACTAATCTCATTAAGAGGAAAAAATTAAAATTTTTTTTGGGTTTGGCTGGTTTACCACCAAACCTGGTTTATCTATTGGATACTTTATTTGTTTTGTGCAGGTTTGGAGACATTTCAATCTTAGCTCTGCTCTTCATTTATTTTTAATCCAATCTCTAATATGTTTAATATTTTCTTTGAATATCTTTAATCTAACTCTTTTTGCATATTTTTCTATTGTATATTTATCTCAAAATCCTTTTTATCTTAAAATATTAATATTATAATTTAATATTATTATTATTTTTCAATACTAAAAGAATTTAAAAATTTAAAGATTATTCTCTTTTCCTTATTCTAATATCGGTTCATGCATATGATATCTTTTTTTCAAATTTGTAATTATTAGTTTCTAAATTTAGTTCTATTTCTTGCATGCATTTTTAAAAATATATTCATTACATGTGTTATCAATTTTATTTCTCATTTGCAGGTTGTTTCTTGATTTTATAAACTCTGGCATTTCGTAGTTTCCTATATAAGATATCTATGTTATCTTTAAGTTTTTTGTGATTTTCCTTGCAAGCAAATGCAGAGATCTATACTATGTTAAAACTTGTGTGTTAAAGCTCTCAAATTAGTCATATCGGATAGCTATTGCCTTAAGGTTCGGACATGTGATTGCATGCAATTGAGTTGTTTTATCTTTTCATGCATTTTTTTTGTGGTGCGCTCTACATATTTATCCTTGCTGAGATTTTTATCTTCTAATCTCGCCTTTGTTTTTCAGGCTTGTTTAGCATATTTTTTAGGGCTCTTTCGGTTTCCATAGTGTTTTAGTTTGGTGGTTTTTAAATCTTCTATTTCTGTGTAGGCGATGATTCTGCCTTGTGCCTCTATTTCTTTTGATCCTTGCCTTGTGCCTTTGTCTTCGAGGATTTTGTTTCATATTTCTTTGGGTGTTTGCTTTCACCAAATTCGAGGGTTCGAGAAACCTGCTTTCTCCAACCTGTCGGCTTCAACAGTCTCATTAAGAAGTCTTCTGTGGCCTTTGGTTTCTTTGGATCACCTTTGGTTTCTTTGGATCGCCAAGCCCTCTTCCGTGTTCTTTCATTCCTCTTCAGCCTACTGTTTCGCATTTTCTTTTTTTCATACTTGTGCTATTTATATGCTCAAGTGCCAATCGCACCTTTGTTCTTTGAACATCTACATGCTACGTAAGGCTTCGATTCAAAGTTTTACTTGCAGTTTATTCCTGATTTCATTATCTTTGCTTGCTTCTATTCATGTTTCCTGTTGGTCTCAATTTCATTTTACCTTCATAAGTTGTTTAGTATTATCAGATCCTTTTTTGCCTTCTTTCGATGTAGGTAGTTGAGCAGCTACCATGCTGGAGGTGCCAAGATCTGCCTTCTTTCTATCCATTTCCTTCCTCGCATTATTTCTGGTTTTTATTTTTCCTTATTCACAGTTTGCATTGCAGAGATACCCTCGTATCTTTCTTTGTGTTTATCCTTCATTCGCCCTTTTCTTTTTATTTATTTCAACCATTTGTTTTCAGTGTTTGGAAAGGCTTTGTTTCTCACTCCCATTTGGTTTGATCACCCATCACATCCTCCTCCAAATTTGTGTGCTCGGCTTTCATCTATGTTTTTTTTAAGGAGTTGATCTTGTGAGGTTTGAATCGTTTGCCAAGTGTTTTTTATTGTCAGTTTCTTTTTATCGCTGCTTCATATATTTGATTATATGTTTTTAGCTAGGAATCTAACAAGTTGGAACATATGTTTTTGGCTGCTTTTTCATATTTATTGAATCTAACAAGATCTTGTCTCTTAGTTTTTTTAAAAATCTTTGTATTATTTATTTCAGTAGAATTTATAGCGCCAAGAGTTTTCTTTAGCCTAGTATATAAAGCTTTTTGTTGTTGTTGTAATATACCTTGGTTCATTGCTCTAACATCTTTGTTTTTAATATGGTTGTGATCTTTTTTAGTTTTTATTTCAAGTGCTAAAATTTTTTTTGGTTAGATTCATTTCTTTATTATTATTTATTCCAAATTGCTAATCCAGCTTTATATTTACTCATTGTTTTGCTAACGTTTTCTTTTGCAAGTTTGAAACATTTTCTTTAGTATATAAGTTTAACTAACGTTTTATTGCAGGTTTGGATTTTTTTTAATCTTTTTGTTGTTCTGGTTCCTAACGCCTTTTTGCAGGGTTTATTGGGCTATTTTTTTATAACTTTGTTGATCCTCTTGTTCCTATCAATTTTTTTTTTTCATATGCACAATAAAATTTAGCTTCAATTCATCTTCTAACTCTAGTTATTAATTAAAGTTTTTTTGACTTAATTTGGTTTTCTAATGTTTGTTTTGCAGGATCGTGTTGCCCTTTTATTATCAAGTTTATTTAGTTTATTTTTTTTTCCTTTTAGTTCTTATGTTTTTTTTTCCTTTGCATGCAATAGATTTAGTTTTCCTTCTCTTTACATGCAAGAGATTCTCGTCGTTATATATTAATTCATAATAGCTTAACCAAGATTCATTTTCTTTTTAGTGCTTTTAGTTTCAATTTTTTCCTCTGGTGGTTACTTTTTTCCTTGCATGCCTCTTTGGCGTAAGCTTTTATAGCTTTCTGCTATTGCATGCAAGTGCATATAGTTTGATTTGAGTTCTTTTCTAATTTCTGTTAAAGGGTTCTCTGTTTATCCCTAGTTTAGACCTTCATTTTTCATCATGATTACCCTGATATCAAAAATAAAGTTAACTAGTACAAATTATCATGCCTAGAAAATGCACATGACCTTCATCTTTAGATTCCATCATATTTTAGATATTGCAACTGATGCCACTTTAAAACTAGTAGCCTCTGCTCCTTAAGCTGACCAAATTGCTTGGCAGACTAAAAATGAGGAAGCACTTGGTTTAATAGGGATCTCCTTGAGTCCTGAATTGTATGTCCTAATTTCTACTTGTACAGAAGCCCATCAGGATTGGGACATCCTGAAAAATACCTATGACAGTGCAGATGAGACTCGAAAAATCTAGCTTCAAGACCAACTTGAAGACCTCAGGTATACTGACTTCAACTCTATTGATGATTTCTTGCTCAAGTTTGATTCCATTAGAGTTTTACTAACTAGTTTACAAGTTCCTCTTTCTGATTTAAGGATAATCCACATAATTATTCGTAAATATTTGCCTAGATAGTTTCAACAGTTTATTACAAATATTTACTCTCAGTTAGCTATTCCTTCTTTAGAAACTCAATTAACTTATGTCATTTTTCAAAATATGTTGCGTCAAGAGGAAACTAAATTAATTCAGTTTGGCATACTTAAATCTTATGAACATGCATATGTCTCTCAAAGTCACAATGACAATAGATCTTCTAACACTAATCAAAATAATCAAAATTATCAAAGATCTAACAATACTACTAATTCAAATAATAACTCAGCCCAACAATTTAATGATCATTACAATTCTAGGCCTTCCAATAACTATCATAATAATAATCAGTCAAATAGGCCTCATTGCACCTATTGCGGTAAAGATGGTCACTTAATTCATAACTGTTTTAAGAAACAAAAAGATGATCAACGTAACTCTCAAAATTACTCAAATGGAAAACCTAATGGAAATCAATCTTGTTCTGCTTTTACTATCTATTTTAATTCTTCTAAACCACCTAAATGGATTATTGATAGTAATGCATCTCAACATGTTCAATCCCATAAGGAAGTCTTTGATTATTTGCAACCTGTTTCTATGAATATTCTTGTTTCTTTAGCTGATAATTATTGTTGTCAAGATGAAGGAATTGGTAATGTTTATGTTCCAAATGGTAAATTACATGATGTGCTTTATGTTCCTGATTTGAAAGATAACCATATTTTTGTTTCTGCTCCTAACATTAAGGATAATACTGATACTCTTCAAAAGGATAATGATGAACATGAAGATAGTAATGATACTCCTAATGATTTTGTTCCTCCTAGCAGTGATGATAATGATAATGGTAATAATCTGTTTACTCCTTGCTCTCATGTTGATGATATGTTTGACCAAGAAGAGGAAATTATATCTAACTTTCTTGATGTTACTTTACAAGATATGTTTATTACTCAAGATGAAATTCTTGATGATAGTACTAATCCTATGATTGTTGTGGACGTTAATGATAATGATGCTTATATTAACTCTCATATTAATGCTTCATATTATGATGAATACACTACAGATTTGTCTTATGTGACTAACGATTGCATTTATGATTCTATGACTCATGATTCACATTCTGATGAACATGTTACAAATTTGGTTTATGCATCTGAAGATTGCATTTATGATTCTATGACCCATAATTCACAATATGATTTTTTCCAAAGTGTTACTGATTCAGCACTAGGTGATCCCAATGATGGGCACTCTACTAGTGTTTTTTGCCTTATTGCAGGCTCAAGTATTGATTATGCTTCACCTCTATTTTTAAATGGAAATGAATATACAAAATGCATTAATGCATCCCAAGAATCTCAATGGTCTCTTAAAGATTTGGGCTCTCCTCAACATGCTATTCACTTTGCCAAAAGTCCTATGTACCATTCAAGCTCCGAAGCACAATTTGAAGACATGCAAGATGATCAAGCCAAAGACATCCTAGTGAAGACTTTTTCAAAAGAAACATCTCAAATTCATTGTAAACATTTGGGTTTGATACCTATTGATGTAATCACCACAAGTAAAGATTAAAGGGGGGTGTTAGAATTTAATCTTTCCTTGGTATATTTGTATTTAAAGGATAAACCAACGTATCCTAATGTATTCGTCCTCTAGTCCAAGTGGGAGGACATGTAATATTTTTAATTTCCTTTATTAAGGAAAATAGATATTCCTCCTTATGAGGAATTCTACACTTGTCTCACACACTAGTGAAATGTGTCATACACAAAAATGGGAGTTACAATGTAACTCCTTTCTCACATCTCTATTAAGAGATGGCTCTCCTTCTCTCATCACATGAGATTCTTCTTCTTCTTCAACATTGTATGACCTAAGCTCTCAGTCTATCTCTCTCTCTCTCTCATTCTTAGGCATTTTTTGCCACTTTCATTATATCACTGGGTTTTTTTTATGCTTTTCCCCCTTTAAAATATTGTCTCCTTGTTGCTTCTTTCTTTGGTGAATGCTCTAAGTATTGGGTTTATTCATGGTAAATCTCCTTATTCCTAGCTCAAAGTGTTAAACAATTTCCTGTCTCTCATATTTTGGTTATTATTTCAATAGATTCACCCCCCCCCCTCTTTCATTTATCTCTTGGGACTATTCCTAACAATTGGTATTAGAGCCAAGTGCCTTAGAGAGAAATTTGAACATCTTGAGGTTGATCAAATGGCATACTTTAGAAAAGATTGTCCTAAGTTTTATGGAGAGAATTATCTTGACTGGAATAACAAGATGATGACACATCTTCAATGCATTACCTTTGAAGTTTTTGAAGTGACTATCAAAGAAGTTCAGATCCTCTCTCTAGAAGATCTTGCAAAGAAAGATTCTACTAGTGAGCAAAAGGATTTATTCCATCATAGTGCAATAGAAAAAGAAGCCCTTATCAATGCCCTATCTGATAGTGAGTTTTCAGAGATAAAGAAAGTAGACACAACCCATAAGATATGGAAGCACCTTGAAGAAATGTTTGAAGGAGATAAGAAAGAAAAGAATGCACTCAGAAAGACATGGAAGAAAAGGTACAATACATTGGAGATGCTACCTGAGGAAAACATAAGAGCCTACAATCAAAGGATTAATGAAGCAATTGTTGGAATCAAAAATAATGGGGAAGAAATTTTAGAAGAAGACATCATGGATAAAATGATGACTACATTGACACCAGAATATGAAAAAAAGATTAACATCCTTGATGAGACTATGTAATTCTCAGAAAACTTCAAAAGAGAAACCTTGATCAGCAAAATTGTAGCATTTGAGATATCAAGTTTGAAGACTAAGCCTAAAAGTGAGACAGCCTTCAAAGCTTCAGTCCATGGTAAGAAATCTGCAAACACTTCTGGTAATTTTGATGATGATGATGATGATGAAGAGAAAAAACTAGATGATTTCATTGCTATGATTGCTAAAAGAGAAAAGAAAGGAAAAGGAAAATATGAAGGTCAATTTCCATTTAAATGCTTTTCATGTAATAAGATTGGTCACTTTGCATCTAAGTGTCCTACAAGACTTAAGAAGTACAAGAACAACTACAAGCCTAACTATACAAAGGAATGCTACTATGTTGGAGATGGAGTATCAGATGAAGAATCAGGAGAAGAGGAAATTGGATTCATTGCTCTTGAAGATGAAAAGAAATCACAAGAGTTAGCATCGATTTCACAAGCTGGCATCAGGACAGATTGGATCATTGATAGTGGTTGCTCACATCACATGACAGGAGACAAAGATAGATTTGTTCATTTGGACAGATATAAAGGAGGCATGGTTAGATTTGAAGATAACACTCCTAAACCCATCATTGGAAGAGGATCCATCACCTTGGATGGAAAGAATAGTAATGATGATGCTCTTTATGTTGATGGTTTGAAACATAACCTACCAAGTGTTGGGCAGTTACTTGACAAAGGTTACAGATTGGAATTCAATGGAAACAAGTGCATCATTAACAAAAAAGAAGGAGAAATAATTGCATCAAGATCAAAGACTAAAGGTAATGTTTTTCAGCTTAATCTAGAAGCAAGTTGTTTTTTTGCTAAAGTAGATGAAAGTTGGTTGTGGCACAAAAGACTATGTCATATCAATTTTGATAACATAGTAAAGATCAACAATGTTAAGGCAGTAAGAGATCTACCTAGCATAGCAAAATTGGTTGATACTATCTACAGGGAATGTGTAATGGGAAAGCATGTGAGGAATTCATTTAGGAGAAAGGATAATTTAGAAGAGAACAAGTTGGATCTGATTCATATAGACCTATGTGGACCAACTCAAACAAGATAATACTATGGTGAAAGGTATTTCATTTTGTTTGTAGATGATTATTCTAGAATGATGTGGGTTGCATTCTTGAAAGATAAGTCAGAAGCATTTGAGAAGTTAAAAATATTCAAAGCTAAGGTTGAGAATGAATCTGGATGAAAGATAAAATGTCTAAGATTGGATAGAGGAGGAGAATTCACATCTGACAAATTATATGAGTACCGTGAAGAGCATGGCATAAAAAGATAGCTGAGTGCACCTAGAACCCCTTAGTAGAATGGGATTGCAGAGAGAAGGAATAGGATCATCCTTGATACAACGTGCACCATCATGATTGAAGGAAAAGTTGCACACACCTATTGGAGAGATGCAGTCAATAGAATAGTCTATACCATCAGTAGAATACAATTGAGACCTGGCATGGAAAAGACCCCTTATGAGATATGGTTTGGTAATGTTCCCACAATAAAATAATTCAGAATCTTTGGAAGCAAGTGCTGCATCAAGAGGGATGAAGCAATAGGCAAGTTTGATGCAAGAAGTGATGAAGGTATTTTTCTTGGTTACTCTACTAAAAGTAAAGCTTATAGATGTTTTAACTTGAGATTAAAGAAGATCATTGAAAGTGCTCATGTTAAGATCGATGAAAAGTTTATCGTTCAAGAAAGATATCATGATTACTTGATGTCACCTATGATTGAAGAAGAACCCTTCCACTAGTGAGATAGTTGTTGAAGAGATGTTTGATAGTATTAATGTATTATTCAATGACCTTGAAACAAGTGAAGAAGAAACTTAGAAGGAAGATGAGTCAATATCACCTAAAGTTCCAAAGTATACATCTAGATACCATTCTAAGGATGACATCATTGGAGATCAGAGTGGAAAAGTCACAACAAGATCAAAAGCTAAGAGTTCTACAGGCAATGAGGCAGTATGTTTACTATCTCAGATTGAACCCTTAAGTGTTGAAGATGCATGCAATGATTCAGATTGGCATGATGCTATGAAAGAAGAACTAGATTAGATTATCAAGAATGATACTTGGGAACTAGTCCCAAGACCTAGTGATAAGAATGTGATTGGAACAAAGTGGATATCCAAAAACAAGATGAATGAAGATGGTACAATAGTGGGGAATAAAGAAAGGTTGGTATGTAAGGGATATGCACAAAGAGAAGGTATTGATTATTCTGACACCTTTGCACTAGTAAGCAGGTTAGAAGCTATTAAATTATTTTTAGCTTTTTCAACATTCAAAAACTTCAAAGTTTATTAGATGGATGTTAAGTCGGCATTCTTGAAAGGAGAACTAAAAGGAGTGTACATTGAGTAGCCAAATGGATTCACCCTATCAGATAAACCTGATATGGTATGCAGATTAAAGAAAGCCCTCTATGGACTTAAGCAAGCCCCTAGAGCATGGTATGAGAGACTTGATGGATATCTAACAAAGATTGGATTCAAGAAAGGAGCAAAAAATTGTAATCTATTTATAAGAGAGACATCTGAAGGACTACTACTTGTGGCTATATTTGTTGATGACATTATCTTTGGGGGTAATGACAAACTTAGTGCAGAATTTACTAAAGAAATGCAGAGTGAGTTTGAGATGAGCATGATTGGTACTATCAAATACTTTTTGGGACTAAATGTGTAGCAAATAGAGAAAGGAATTTTCATTAATCAGTCCAAGTATGTGAAAGAGATATTGAAGAAATTCAAGATGGAATATTGCAAGCCAGTAATGACACTTGTGATCATTGGATGCAAGCTTACAAAAGAAGATGATTCTCCAGTAGTAGATACAACATTTTACAAGTCTATGATTGGTAAACTCATATATCTTACTCAAACTAGACCTGATATTTCCAATGCAGTTAACATAGTTGGAAGATTTGCAAAAGAGCCTAAAAAAAGTCACCTCATGGCAATAAAGAGAATATTCAGATATTTGTAGGGCACTATAGATTATGGTCTATGGTATCCTAATTCAAAAAATGTTGAGCTTCATGTGTATACTAATTTTGATTGGGTAGGATGCGTTGATGATAGAAAGAGTACATCAAGTGGAGCAGTGTTTCTTGTTGATAGACTTGTCACTTGGACAAGCAAGAAGAAAATTTGTATCTCTCAGTCAACAGCAAAAGAAGAGTATGTTGCAGTAGCCCTGAATTGTTCTACAATTGTTTGGATCAAGAAAATGATAAAGGATTTTGGAATTTAGATTGATTATCGTATTGTTATTTACTGTGATAACACTAGCACTATTAACATGTCGAAGAACCCTGTGATGCATGCAAAGACAAAGCACATTGAGATCAAGTATCACTTCCTAAGAGAGAAAGTGGTAGAGAAAGAAGTCAAGTTGGACTATGTGAGTACTAAAGATCAGTTGGCAGACATTTTCACAAAGCCCTTGCCTAAGTATACTTTTGAGTATCTTAGGGAGAAGTTGGGAGTAATTGTCTTCCCTGATTCTGCTTAGAAGAAAGAGGAAAGAGCATCAGTCCTCAGGGCCTAATGGATGGTTGACTACTCTACTTCAAGAGTACTACCGGTGCTTAAACTGATTGGTACCCTTTTCCACTGATGTCAAAGGGGGAGTAGTATACAACTATGAAAAATAGTACTAAATGGTGAGTAATATTCAGTTGTGAAAGAAGTTCAGATAAGGAAATGGAGAATATTGAAGAATATTGCAGTAGATGGAGGATTCATCCTTGGGGGAGCTTTGATGAGGAAATGGAGAATGTTATAAAAGAATTTTTCATTTGGGTTGGTTGTATTTTTCATTTCCATATGTTGTCATCAATGCCAAAGGGGGAGATTGTTGGAGATTTGCCAGCAAGCCAGTGCTAACTGTATGTTTGTCATTGATGACAACATATGGTAAGTAGCATGCATGGAAGACTTATGCAGTAAGATTTAAGTATATGTAGCATGGACATGTTATTAGCATGATATCATGAATGTAGAGGTTAACTATTAGTACAGATAGTTATATAGCAGCTTGTATCATCTATGTTCCTGACAGAGTAACAGGTAGTGTTCTATGTGTGATTGTCCATATAGTTATCATGGAGCCTTACGCATTTGGATATATGACGTAGACATGGTAGTGATGTTACATTCATGGAAATAGAGTTTGATGATTAGTATAAGTGAAGTTATGTAGTCGTTATTCACCAGTAGAAATTTCCTGTGTTTATTCAGAAGAGCTGACAAAGATTATATTGGTTCAAGAGTTGCGCCTATCTTTTCAGTATGCGCCCTTCAATTAGTGCTTGGAGGAGAGTTAGTAATGTTTAGTTAAGAGTGCATGATGTAATTCAGCTTGAGGAGAAAGATCCAGTTATTTTGGTAGAGCCAACAGTGTGTAGCATGTGTCTACAATTATCTTATTGGACAGGTTCCAGAATGTGTTGCATGCTTAGTAGAGCCGACTGAATTATTATTGGAGTTTGTTATGGATTCTCTAATATGATTTCAAGGTGGTTCTAATAGGCTAACTTGATTATATCATTTAGAGGAAAGATATTTATACGCAATCATTTGTGATTGCTAGAGTGTGGTTCATAGTTGATTGTGAAGAGCAGAGCAGAGTGTGTGAAGTGTCATTAGAAGAAGGTCTATGTGGCCAAGTAAAGTATTTGTGTTATACATTGGAACTGATCTAGATAGCAGGTCTTAGTGCAATTCACCAAGATCTAGATATAGTGTGTATCTGTTATTCAAAAGGTTGTAGCCTTCACCCATTTGAGCAGTGTGCTCTTAGATAGTGCGTCCTCACCCCTAAGAGGGTTAATTGTAAAAGACTCCTAATAGGGTCTGACCCTTGACCAGGTCTATTATACTAAATACATTGTAAAGAAACTCTTATCAGGGTTAAGGATCTTCTAACAAGGATCATAATACACTAGTGCAGAATATTAGTGGGTGTCAATTCCCACCGGGGTTTTTACCTATTTGTTTTTCCCCATAACCAAAATATAGGTGTTGTGTTCAAGTTTTCTTTCATTGTGTTTATGCTTTATGTTTAAGTATACTTAATTGGATAAAGAATTGAATCTTGTAGATAATTGATTCACCCCCCCCTCTCAGTTATCTCTTGGGACTATTCCTAACAGGAACTCTACCTCAGACCCTTTTTGTCCTTAGGAGGGGAGTTCCTGAGTCAGTCCTTGTGTCGGGTGGTGATTATTGTTAGTGAATTTTTTTTCTTACTTCTTGCAAATTATTAAGCATGAGATTTGGTATATAGTAGTACTAATTATATTTGATGGAAGATTGTATCTTTTGTTAGTAGTTACCTTATATGAATTATTGTATTTTGTATTTTGTATGATTCGGTATTTGATTAAATAATGTGTTTTATAATATTCATAATAATAAATGTTTATGATATTATTAATAATATGTTTTAATAATACTTATAACAATATATGTACACATAGGCATATGGGTGCACACATATGCATATGGTTACATATATTTATATAATTTTATGTGTGAAAGTAATTATTTCTTTTAAATAATATTAATAAACAAATGAATTACTTATTGGATGGAAAATAAATATATGGTAAACTCTTTTACCATATCCTAGGTAACTAGGTAACTTAGTATTAGTAAGTATACTTTAAATTAAATGAAATTACTATTTATTTTCCTTAATAAAAGGAAATATAAGTAAGATTAATATTAATTGATAAACCTCCTCCTGGGAATGGCTTTATTAAATATATTTATGCCTAACTATTAACCAACCTTTAGTTTCGAAAGGTTGCATTGGTTGGATTTTCCCGTGCAACTACTTCTTGAAACTATTTACCGGAAGAGTCTCTCAGAGGATAGGGAGTTGGCTGAATGATTTCTTAGGAAACCTTATTATATATTTAGGATATCATAATTTGATAACCATAGTATTTTGGAGGAGTTCTGGTGTCTGAATTTTGGAAGGAGTCTTGGGAAGTGCTTGAAGAAGGCTAAGATAGTTTGGATCTTCTTCTCCAACAGTTTCTCCGCAGGACTCCAGGTAGGATCTACCTTGGGAGAGGATCCTCTTTTGTGTATTTTCTATGTTTTACTTAGATGCTATGCTGATTATCTACTTGGTAGTTAATATAGGATTGCAATTTAGAATGTGATTATGTTACTGCATTTAATTTGTCTACTTTGTGGAATGAGATAAGTTTAGGAGAATGGATGCTTATGTATGTATTGTTTACACAAATGATTGTATATTCTATTAAGAGTTTATTTATCTTTATTCTAGTATTGGATAGAGTCTGGATACTACTTAGGATCTTTCTTATGTCTTCTTATATGTTTCAGAGGTCTATAGGTACTCCTAGACCTTAGGAAGTTTTATTTCCCTTCATTGGTTGCATACTAGCTTATGTACCTCTTTTTTATTCTCAGATCTAGAGTAGGATTGTGTTGCAGGTAGAATGGGTTTGAGGGAATTTTTGAAGGGAAATGGAGAGATCTCAACTAGGTATTTCATTGATTCTGCTTCCAATACCTCCGTCATGCCCAGTTTTACCCAAAAACCCAATCTGCAAGTTCCATTTTTTAAAATCCATAGTCCTTGACCAACTACGCAGTTCTGGAGACTAACCACATAGTTCATGTTACCAACTACACAGCTCTAGGCCCCAACTACATAGATTTAGGCCCCAACTATGCAACTTCTTGAACCAACTACACAACTCTATGTTGGGACCTAGTTTTGGTCATTTTTTGTGTTTTAGGGTTCCCGAATGATATGGGGCTAACCCTAAGTGATATTAGGGAATCTTGTGTCACTTATTTTTTTAGGTGTATGTTGTATGGTGTGTTTAAATGCATGGTTAAGCTTCTTGATATGTTTAGGAATTAGGATTAGGGTTTAGGGTTGTATGGTGGACTAGGGCAATCACATGGCTTCCTAAACCATTCCTATTCTTGTTTGCAAGTACTTGAATGTTTTATGATTTTTTTATTGCATATCTTGTATTTATGTGATGATTGGGTAAGGTTAGAGAACCTAATAGCACTAGGTGAGTGGATCTTACTGTGGGGTCTAGGCCCTAAGTGGCTAGAACTAGGATAACCCACTAATGAGTTGTTTAAACAAGTGATAACTTAATTAAAATTTATGGGGATGGAAAAAAACACTAAAAAGATAAATGTATGCCTCGCCCATGCCATTAGTGCTAGTAAAGACTATGTATGGGTGTGGGAGAAGGTACCTATGTGTAGGTATGACTAAATGGCACTTGTCCATACAAAAGGCATTTGATTCTGCATGTGCCTACTTGGGGGTCGTGGCCAAGATTGGCTAGTACCAAGACAACCCAAGGGGTGAAGGATATGCTACAGCACTCACCTAGCTTGTTGCTTAGATTTTCTACCTAGTCTTGTGAACCTTTGGGAAGGGATTTGTGTTTCATTCCTTGTTTAGTCATTGTTTTGGAAAGGTTACCACAACCCTAGGAATGGCCTAGTTATCTCTTCTTGCATGGACCTTGGTGTATATCTCCTGGCACGGGGGAGTGAGCCTTTTGGTATCCATGTGGTTGGGTGGTAAATATTTATTTATCAAGGTATCAATTGTAGTTTGCAGTGCTGAAAGGATTCTTGCTTATACATTGTTCCAATTTCAAAGAAAGAAGACTCTTTACTTAGCTTTCATTACTTACAATCAAATGCAAAGTATTGTAATTATTGTAACCTCCCAAGAGGAGATGAATGTAATATATTCTTTATTTTATTTCAAATTGATGTAACTTGGAATGGGTGGATTTAGGGAAAGGAAAAAGGGAAATGTAATCTTTATGTAATGCATGTTGTTTTGAAAGAAAAAGGATCTTTAGTAAGTTTCAAAGTAAGATGGAATGTTGTACATTATTATTGATTAAGAAGGGCTAGTAAATGAAATGGGATGATTTTATATAAGTATTTGTTTAAGTTCTTATGAAATGAATTACTTTAAATGCTATGTTGTTCATAAAGGAATATTTTGAGAATATAGATGGATCTTAAACAAAGTTGATAGTGTTGCACTGGATTCTTTTCACATGGAAACTAAAGGGATTCCTCCTTGTTTGGTTTTCACCGAGACAACTTCTGACTCTAGGGATGTAATGTTGTAGAAGAAGAGTCCTAAGCATGGATTTTTCCCTTTCTCAAAGCCTATTTATATTTCATTCGATAAGGATATGAAGGAGGAAATAGATCATAACATCTCTATTTTCATTGACCATGCTTTGATCTATTAGTTTCAGGGCATTTGGCCTAGTATTCTGAAGCCACGTGCTTGGATCTTACAACATTGAGAGCCCCTCCTTGCTAGTACTGTGCATATTTATCCTATGGCCAAAGTTTTTTTTATTTCTAAACTGGATGAGTATGAGGATATAAATAAAATGTTTGTGTGATAATTTATTTAGCTGGGAGGATCCTTTTATGCTTATGGTAAAACCTTGGCATTCTGATTTTACCTCTTCTTCTGGTACTTTAAATAAGATTCTGATATAGGTTAGGCTACATTATCTCCCCCTTCACTTATGGGTTGACTATCTTTTAGAGGAGGTTAGTAATGCTCTTGGGGATTTTCTGATGGTGGATGGTGATTTATCTAATATTTTCATTCTACATTTTCTCGTATTCTTGTTGATATGGATATTTGTAAGGGACTTCCTATGGAGATTCTTATCATTTCCTCTAAAGGAAGTTGGACTCAAACTTTGGATTATGAAGGGATTATCTTCATATGTAGAAGATTTTTTTAAATTGGGCATATGGAGACTCAGTATAGATTAGGAAAAAAGAAATTTGTAGCTTCATGGTGGAATGGTGCTTCCACTCAACACTATATAATATGAGAAGAAATATGATATCTAGAGGATTTTCTCCCAAGTGGTTGTCAATGATCCTATTTCTGCTTCTCCTTTGGCAGCTCTGGTTTCTGATGGTGGGGTTGTTGAGGCATCTATGCCTCAGACTATTAATGTATTTGCTTCTCAGGATGATCTGACTTCTGGTGGAGTGGTTGTTGAGGATGGTTCTTAGTCTCATGCATCTCCCTTTGTTTCTCTAGATATGGGTGGGAATACACACTTGGTGTCTAGGTCCTCTATTAGTGCCTTGGCTGCTGATTCTGTGTCTATGGGTGTTGTCGATGTTTTATCTCAGGATGGGGATTTCCCACAGTTGGTCTTATTGGATTGCAAGGATGGTTCTACCAATCTTGAAGAGGGTTGGACTACTTCTAAAGGAAAGAAAGACAAAAAATCCTCACCTTCTTTTGATATGACTCTTCACTCACACAAGAGTGGTGCTAAGAGTAAATATTGATGTGGCTTTGATTATGAGTTTTAGTTTCTCTAATCTTTCTAGGTTATGGGAGATCGTTGGTAAAACACTCTCCTTAGTATTATTTGAGCTATCATGGTATATCTTTTGTGAGTCTTTTCTTGTCGGGTCCAGTTGGCTCCTCTAGTTAGTCTTTTGAGCTCTTGTATATCTGGTTGTCTGATGCTTCATGTTTATTATCTTGTGACAATGTTGTAGTTCTTGGGTTCTAGATCCATTCAAAATATCAGAATAAAGGGTTTTGGGTCCCTCCAAAACCTACTTTTTCTTTAATAAAAAACTAATACTCTTGGTCTCTACATTTTTTCAGATTCTTTGTTTATAACAAGAGAACCTTATTTTTTCTTCATCTTTATAAATGACTAACCATATCGGCTCACTGAATTTATGTATTTCTTTTGGTGTACTCTAGGTATATTACCCTTATACGAGGGATAAAAAAGTCAATTTCTATGTAAACAAAACCCTTTGGAGTGTCTTTGATCGAAACCCTTTCAATCTTTTCTCTTCCAAATTCAATCATGTCATGTTCTATTTTATCTTTTTTATAAATAGAAATGGGGAACCTCCATAAAAAATATGTTACCCTATATATCAAGGGTTTGCAATATAGAAGCAAACACAATTTATGCTACTTCCTTCCTTCTCAAGTGCTATCTAGAGAAAAAGAAGCTATATACATCTTCTCTAGGCTTAGTGTCATAAAGCCTCTCTTATCCAAATCTTCAAGCATTATGAGTAGGCACACACTATTATTGAGTATGGGACCTAATCAAATTTTTTGAGGTATTTAACATTAGATATATTTGAAGATGCCATAATAGTGCTTCTTTAACGCTCTTACTATATTGGCTAACTCTTGGCAATCCATGGAGAAATCAAAATTGAAGAGATTTTTAGTGCAACTTATAGAGGCCTTGGTAATTCTATATAATATTACTATTTTTTGTGTATTCCAGGATGATCAATAGATCGTAGAGTTTATCAAATGTAGTTAAAGTTTTGAAAAACAAATTATGAATGAAGAGATCTTAGAATAGGAAGAACTTGGAGATGAAGGGATCTTAAATCTAAAAACTAATATTATCCCTAAGGCAATGATTTCTCTCGAAAGGATGTTTTATTTAAATGAGGCATTATGAAGGTGAAAAGAACAACCTACTCCTAAGGGAGATGAATATGGAGAGCATAATCTGGGTGCTAAAGAAGAACCCAGAGAAGTGCTAATTGGTAAATTGGGTACTGATATATACACAATTCTTTTTAGAATATATAAAAAAATTAATTTAATTTAAAAGTTTAGGTCTAATTATGGTGGTTGTACATGATGAATGTGTAGAAGATGAATAATATTATCTCTAGGAATCAAATTTAGAATATTTTAAATTAAGTATTAAAATATGGCATCATCTCTCATTCAGCTTTATCTGATTTCATTTATTGAGTGGTATCCAAGAATTGAAAACTCTATTAGCAATGATAACTTAGTACTTATAGACTTACATCCTAATCTCTCATAAATATTCTTATAAAAAAAACTTGAATGCTTCCACATGGGGATATTTTTGGATCTTAGAGTTAACTATTAAGTTGTCGGTGAATGAAATTGTTGAGTCATAAACTTGATCTTCGCCATGGTAGTAACGCATTCATAGAGACACTCAACCAAAAAAGGGCTAAAAAATCATGCTCCCTACATGACTGATTTCTAAGAAGATGGAATCTCATGGCTTCTCAATGAACTCTAGTTGAAATACAAGGGAAGAGGATGAGATAAATAATTGCAAAAATTGCATTTACGCTTATCAATATCATTTCTCAAAATTTCCCAAAGCCTTTTAAATATGAATCTATTTTATATGTATCTTTCCTTGCTTAGACATTGAACTTGTTTCAAAGGAGATTAAAATCCCTCTTTCCATCTCTCATCCTCCTTCTCTATGTTGTCACCTAGAATGTTTCTCCATATTTTGGCTTGATGGAAGTCCATGACTTATTTAGAATCTCTTTTGTAGTGTAGGCAAGATGACACAATCAAACAACATGTAGTTTGGTATTTTTACACCTACTAACCATGTTTCAGTGAGAATTTCTAAAGCCTTTTCAATAAATCCATTTCATTTCTATCCTTTCCTCATGGTATTCCAATAAATTATATTTATCTAAGCCTCTTGTAATGCAATGTTTGTGAATTCTCCTTAGTCTAACATTTTACATGCCTGACTACTACAATAGTCACAATGATTCCCTTTTTCCTCTAGCCCCTATTTGCATCTCAAAGACCTCATATACGATGATCGGATGACACCGTGATCAATAAAGGCACAGTAAGCTTCATCTTCCCCTTCAATGGTGCACATACCTACACCATTACTCTTTGTCCATCTTTTGCCCTTTTCATTTATATTTCAAATAGAGTTTTTTTTTCCACAATCATATGTACTATATAAGTGGTTGACATGGGCGATGTGATGCAAGGATGACCATCATCACTATTGACTTTTCATTTGTTCAACATATATTAATTATATCATAGATGTCAATATTACTTTTGTGAATATCTTGAAGAACATCACCTAGGACTAATTTTAGGCAAAAATCACCATCAAAATGAGATCTCGATGTAGGGATATCATAATATTTGGTGAATTTAATACCAATTCATTAGTTTAGGCTTCTCAAACTACCTATTCTTGATTATTTTTCATGTTATCATCATTCTGTAGATTTCTTAGACATTGTTACACTTTATATCTTTGTGATTCTTTTCCTATAGTGACAACTTCTTATGTTTTTTCTTAACAATCTGTCACTCCCATGATGGATTCATATTTTAGTTGGCCTCCTCTTCATTCTCCATTTTCTCTCATATTAAATTGTTTGGGTATTTTATTCTTTATTTCCTTGATTCTATTAGATAAATTTGTATGAGAATATTAATTGTTTGCATCTTTCCTTTTTAGTTGAGTTCTTAAAAATTACATTTATTTCTAAATTATCAATGTCAACTATCATTAATTAATTTAAATTAATTTATATTATATATAATTTATTTAACTGGTCAAAATTATATATAAAATTCATTTTCAATTTATTTAATTAGCTTATTAGATGTACTAATTCTTATCTAAATTAAACACCATAATAAAAACTTAAGAATGAATAATTTCAGGCCTTTTTGGGGGGTTCATCAATTACATGCCTTATATTTATGTAAAAAATGGGACCTTTTTAGAGTACTAAGTAGCTGTAAAACTACAACTATGGTTGTAGGTGTTGTTTATGAATAAAGCATAAAAGTTTATTTGTGAAGCATGTCACTGTTGAAATATGTTAAAAACATTCTAGTTGAATTTAATATTTTTGAATTGAATTTATTTTTTATTTCTTTGATTTTATTAAATAATATTATTATTAAAATATTTATTGTCGCCATCTTTCCTTTTTAATTGAATTCTTAAAATTAACATTTATTTTTAAATTATTAATGTCAAATTAATTAATCTCAAATAATTTATATTATATATAATTTATTTTCAAATTATTTAATTAGCTTATTAGATATACCAAATTCTTATCTAAATTAAACATCATAATAAAAACTTAAAAATAATAAAAATTGCTTGTCTTATATTTCATCAATCGCATGGCTCTGAAACTAAAGCAATGGCTGTAGCTGTTATTTCTGAATAAAGCATAAACGTTTTATCGTGAAACATTAAATTGCTAAAAGAGACTGATCAAGGATGTGTATATCGAAATAGTGTTAATCAAGACCACTAGTATGGACAATTACGCAAACAAACTTTTAATCAAAGCAAAGACAATTATTTAATCACGATTTTGTTCAGTAGCTTTTAATCTTCTTAATTGCAATCGATGCACATTTTAATCTTCTAAGTAGTTGCAACTATGATGGACTCGTGTTATTGTGGCGTTTTCTGCGTAGTCTATAATTAATAATCCAACAATTAAAATTATTTTCCCCACCGTACTATAATTAATTAATTAATTAATTAAATCAGGTTAATAAAATAATAAATATGATATATTAATGGTTAATTTTATATTAATTTTTATTCATATTTATATATATATATATATTTTAATTTTTTTACTTTAATAATAATTAAAGTTAAAAAATTAAATCAATTAGTCTTCTACAATTCTATAAAAGGCAGCCTAATAAAAAGATTTTGACCAAAAAAATACGAAAGTGTCCTCTCTTGTAAGATATGCGTTTAGGTTTACTTCTGTAAGCCAATAAATCTTTAATTTTTTTTTTAACTTTAAACTTTTTTATATTGGATAGTTTGCTTTTGATAATTATAGTTATTTTGATAATTTTGATGTGAAAATGGATATGTAATGATATAATGATAACAAAAGAGATAGATAATAGATAATATGACTAATTAGTTATGTATTTCTTGGTAAATTATATATAATATGAAAAATAATAATAATAATAATTATTATTATTATTATTATTATTATTATTATTTATATATAATTATTATTATTATATATTTTATTATTTTTATATTTTATTCATATTCATATTATTATTATTATTATTATTTATATATAACATATTATTATTATTATTATTTAGTTTTGATGTGAAAATGGATATGTAATGATATAATGATAACAAAAGGATAGATAATAGATAAGATGGCTAATTAGCTATGTATTTCTTGGTAAATTATATATAATATGAAAAAAAAAAATTATTATTATTATTATTATTTATATATAATTATTATTATTATATATTTTATTGTTTTTATATTTTATTCATATTATTATTATTATTATTTATATATAACATATTATTATTTTTATTTATTTTTTATGTGAAAATGGATATGTAATGATATAATGATAACAAAAGGGATAGATAATAGATAAGATGGCTAATTAGTTATGTATTTCTTGGTAAATTATATATAATATGAAAATAATAATAATAATAATAAAAATAATTATATATAAATAATAATATAAATAATTAAATATAAATAATAATAATAATAATTATATATATGTTATAATATATGAAAAAAATAATAATAAAATTTTTATATAACATATATATGTTATAATAATTATATATAAATAATAATAATTGCTTGGGATTCTTAACAGGGTAGTTTATGTTAAGATAAGGTTAAGTGATCTGTGATTAGGGCGGCTATTGACGGAATCGAGAAAATGGTGACGTGGAAAGAAACAGATTCAAGATTTGAAGTTGTGCTTGGCTTATTCAGCGTTTTGATACGAGAGATATTTTAAATGTGATTTTAAGTATATGTGAATTTTTATGTTAAAATTATATGTTAATATTTTTTTTACTACTTAAATTGCCTTGTTATGTTAATGGTAAATCATTAGTAGTTACTTCTTTCGGATTCATTGACTTTCTACTCTCCAATCCTTGGCATTGTAAAAGTGTGCTTTCAGAGTGTTGTCTTCTTTTTTACACTTTTATACACTAGCCTATATTATGTAATGCTTCAACCATGGTTCCAAATTAAATGCCTATCGGTGGTTCCTTGCACCTCCTTTCGGTGCAAGTGCTAGTTAATGAATTCTTAGCCTTTGTGAACGTTGGTGAGCACATAGACGATTCCCTTGTTATTATTTTTTAAACTATATTTTAATATGATAATTGATAATCCAAACAATAGAGAGTTCCAAAAATTGTAATTTTAGTGCAGGAGCACAAGGACCAAAGATGAAGACCTAAGGAGACACTAGGGTTACTGAATAGATCCTAGGGGGCAACAAAAGATGAACATGACCATGTTGGGTCATTGGATTGTAATAAGACCATGTAATGGTCCTTTAATGATGTTTTGTTTATATTTGAACCATTTTTGTAATGGGATCCATAATGTAAGTCATAATGGCATTTGGGGGGTTAGAGTGCACCTAGGGGTCAATAGGGAAGAACAAGTTGATCCTAGGTTATTGGGATTTGAACAATGACCTATATGTAAATGGCCAATAGAGCCTTCAATTTGATGTTAAAAGCACTTAGAGTGCTAAAATTGAAAATTGCCCATATTGGCAAAAACAGGCCTAGTAAGGCTTGTATGAAGTTTATAAGTGGGATAGGGTATTTTAAAGTTGATAAACCTTCAAAAGGTTTAAGGAAATCATATAAATGCCTTAGGGGTATAATATTGTCGAAGTTGACAACTTGTTGTCAACTAGACAACCAAACTTAACAAATAACTAACTTTCAACAGACGGTTACAGTTATTGGAGGTCACAATCGATTAGAGAGACTTATTAGAAACATAGATGCAAGTGTTTGAGGGGGAGGAATGAAGAGAGGGTTGATGATCGATCAAAGATCACAAGAATCAATGTAAACCACTTTTTAGTAATGAAAATGTAGATTCTTTTGTATTCTGCCAGTCATTGCCCGTAAGGGTACAGTTAGAGTATTTGTCAACATACTTCTCTTTTAATGGTTGGTGTGGATCTAAATGGATTGTTATGGTATGGAGATGCATTTCCCTTGAAGTTTTGGATAGTTTTCTTTTAAAGTTTGAAAGTGTTTGATCCCTCTAGACGTGATTGTCCTTATACAGTCAGGGCATGTAATAGTCATAATGAATTGATGCAATGTTGGATTGATATGGTCCTTCTTCATGCATAGATGAGTGTGTTTGAATGGTTGTTATTAGGTTGTATCCCTTCATGAATATCAAAGGGTTCTGAGGAGGTTGGTGTGTTGGAACACAACCAAGGGTGACTGTTCCTGAACAAGTGCACCAGTGAAATACCATGAGGAAATAATGGTTAAATAGTATTTCTTGATTTTCGTGAATGGAATGGGATGGGAAAAGACTTATTATCTTGTTTTATGTGTTTTAAAAGGTGTTTGAATGTAGGCAGGAGATGTGCAAGTTAGTTCACTAATTGCTTGGATAGCCCAGTTTGGGGGTCACTTGTAGAGGGGACAGTCAAGGTATGGACAATTGGTCCATTGGAGGACCTTATTTCTTTGCATAGATGATCATTATATGGTCATATTATGGTTTTTGATCCATTGAAGGGATCTAGAAAGGTGTGAAAGTGATTGTTTGGGAAAGCCCTAGGGTATTAGGCCTCAAAGGGAGGGTTTGATAAGTGAGACCTTAAAACTTGTTGGTGGTCCTTGAAATTGTGAGAATCCTTAGTTTTGGAGAGTTCCTAGACTCTGTGTATGGAGGAGAAATACTGGTTTCTTGAGGAGTTAGTAGTTGCTTTGAAAAAGGAGGCCTAATGGAGGGTTAACCACAGTGCACCAGTCTTTGTTTGGACAATTGGTCCAAAGGAGTAACACCTATTTTTCAACTATGTTGTACAACCCTGAAAAGGGTACCCAAATATGTGGTTTTTTTCCTGAGTCCTTTGGGAAAGTTTGGCAGAAACCTTGGAAAAGTAGTCTGGCAGGGCTACTAGGAAACTAGGCCTAGCGAACACTCGGTTGTGGGATATTGGATTGATGGGGTTGTTCAAATGAATCCACTAATTGGATAGAGGGACATTGGGATGATTACAATTATGTAGAGCCTATGGTGGCATAAAGAGTTGGTGTGCATTCTGAGAGAAATAGTGTGGCGTGGATAAGGAGAATGATCCTCACAAAGATGCTTGGTTGGTGTTGTAGAAACACTTGTGAAATCCCTCATAACATGACTGATTGCAAGTCCACCTAGGGCCTCTGCATCAAATTTAGCCTGATTAAAATACATTAATAAATGGTGGATGTCATTGTATATGCCGTAGATAGAGAATTCAAGATTCCCTTGTTATTT
Source organism: Chamaecyparis obtusa (assembly GCA_027943335.1). Classification (NCBI taxonomy): domain Eukaryota; kingdom Viridiplantae; phylum Streptophyta; class Pinopsida; order Cupressales; family Cupressaceae; genus Chamaecyparis; species Chamaecyparis obtusa. The sequence continues at coordinate 35,633 of BSBK01010267.1, forward strand.
TTTAATTTACCTTAGTTTGGACGAATGCAATGTGCCGATCTCTTCTAGACTGGCGGACAAAATTAATAATTTTTTTGATTAAATCTCTAAAGAATATTGTTCCAAACAATGTTAGAAACTACAGTGCAAAGAAGGGCAAATTCCCCTCTATAAATAGGATTGGATTATCATTTCTTCACAATAGTTTTTCTCAGAACATAAAAGAGATGGCAAAGACAATGAAATTGCTTTGCGTGGTGCTGCTAATTATAGCAATGACATTGGTAGTAGCTAAGGCTGAGCATCCCTGCAATGAGGCTCACACCTGCGCTGAACCTGAACCTGAACCTGATCCCTATGATGATCTCTGCGTTTTCGATGAAGACTGTGCTGACGATGATTATGTATGCTGTGAGCTCAGACTTTGTGGTGACAGAGTGGGATATTACTATTAATCTCTTTATTTGCCTTGTTGCACTCAGACTTTGCTCTTAAGAAACACACTTTTTAACTTCTCAAAATAAATAATTTATTATCTATTATGCTTTGGACATATGCAAAGATATCATTAGATTTTGAAAAGTATGATGTTCTTGATTGTAGTAATACAACAAGGGTTGCGCGCAGCTGGAGTCCCTACCTAATTGGGACTATAGGAGGATGTGTGTGCAGTCAACATTTTTATGGGCTTTGTTTGAGATGAGAGAGGAGATGTCCTTTAGCCTAGGAACCTATAAAGACGAAAGTTAAAGCATTGGTATATAGACAATTTCATTGCATATTAGCGGCTTGGACTAGTTTTGACTTTTGAGGAGTCCAAAGGAATTTTAAGTTGCTGGCACCTAAGAAATATATCTGATGGCTATTGTTTAAAATACGTGACTAGTAAAAGAATTGTTATGTAATTTTCTTGGTAGTTCATGCTATTTTTGAATCAGTTGAAGTAGTACAACTACCTGCACCATTAAGCTACCTGAAAACTTCCCATACATGCCCTTCAGCAGAGGAATCCCCATCACCGGTGTATTGGGTAGTGTAGTAGACAAGGCAAACAAGGTGATCATCCATTCCAAGGGCGTCCTCTTTGCAAACTGTGCTTCATATTATTTAAGGGGTTTGAATTATCTGGACATAAAACAACCTTAATATTTACAATTTTTGGCAGAGCATATAAAAGAACATTAGCCAAGCTAGAACGGAAACTTCATAAGCAATTACTTAAACTGAAAATTGAGTGTCCTAGATCCACAAATCCATAAACACCTGTAAAATTGCTTGTTCATCTTAAGTACGTGCTGCAGAAAAATGCTTCTTATAACATCGAGTAATAAACAAAGACAAGGGATCTCACAATTACATCCAAACACCAACATGGACACTTTGACCTAATAAAAACTGACAAAAAAAATACTTGGACACCATATGGCAATTTGAAGAAAAACATTGCTAGAAGACATTTGAAGATGACTATCATAGAATAGAGAACTAGGCGATCATCATTGCACTTTATCCTTCGAGCTGTCATAACTTTACTGTCATACATTCCATGTCTACCAATAGTTAAAAAATATGTTAAATATGAAGAGTTCAAAAATAGCACAACACTCACATGCCACATATGTGTGGGAAAATAGGAGTTTTCGCCTGTAATAGAAAAGGAGAAGCATTCAGATTTTGATTAAAGAAAAATGTCAGTTCGCTGGTATTTGCAGTAATAGTTTATTAAGCAAGTAAATTTTATTGTAGGAGATTTCATGTGATTCACTACTATGAGATTAAATGTGAATGCCATTTTAAAATATGAAAATCATTCTGATATAAACTTCTGAAAATCTGATCATTGATACACTGAAATTTGAAAATGAAGTAGCAAAAGTTAGAGTTGGTGTAAATGAAATTGTAGCTTCAATATATATTTACTATTATTTTTGTTATAGCAATATCAGTTATAAAGTTCACTAGATTTTAGTTTATGGCTGTTCTAAACTGTGAGAGGCCAAGTGTGTTCAAAATATATTTTAGTCAGTTCCAGTATGAGGTGAATATTGTTATCTATAGAGAAGCTGCTTGTCATGAGCAGGTATTACTGAGAAGTTCAAATATGCATGACATGTTTGGTTAAGCAAAAATCTGCACCGTTGAACATTATAGATATCATCAGTCTTCACGTGTTCAATGTCAAAATGCTGGTAGAGCTGTCCTTTGAGAATTCCTGGAATAGAAGGGAGTAAATATTAGTTTTAACTTTTCCATAAAGTGCAAGAATTCCTCAATTTAGGCAGAAGAATACGAAAAGTATCAAATTCATATTTAAATCTAGACATAACAGTTAATGGTATTACTATGATCCTATGCATAGCAATCAATGCATTACGTATGCAAAATAAACAAAAAACAATTCATGCTTTGAATCCATTGTCATCAATGTAGCAGGACAGAAAATGAATAATAACAATTAGTAGTAGCGAAGATCAATTATTGTAGTTCTACTTTAATGTCAAAGTTGAGACAAATATGAATTTTGAAACATAACTGTGTAAAGTGGTGAGAGGACAAAGCAATGTGTTTGTAACTTTGTATAACTTACGTTGTTATTTTCTTGTGCAATGCTAAGTATGATATCATTCATTGTAATGGTAAATGTGCCATGAATTTTGAATTTGCATAAGAGGTAGAGTACTAGCGACATGTCTGTTTTGTAGGTTTTGAAGGGCACTATTGCAAGTTGTGGAAGATGCTACTCCAATAGTGTGGAAGGCATGTTGCAGTTTACAATGCCATCCTCATTTTCTACAATGCATTGTAGAAAATGATGGTATTCAAATGTTGTATTTGCGGCACATGTTAGGCATTTGGCTTTATTGCTTGCTGACAGTTGTGTTGCTGAAACAGCCTAATGGCATGCAGTGCATACTGGTTGGTATGGTGGTATGTATGCATTTCTTGGCCTTAATATTCCAGAGATCTGTAGGTTGAATGAAGTTTTCAGCATGGATTGTCAAATGTTAGCAACTTGCTTACTGTTTAAATGTGCTAGTGTTTAAAAGATTTGAAGATTTTGTTACTTACTTGTATATTGGAGGAGACTAAGTTTTGCAAAGTGGCTTTCATGCAGTCATCATTGAGGTGGTCTATGAATGTTGATGGGGTTGATTTTATGATATTTGTACCGATTGGGCCACTCCGTATAACATTCTTTGCCAAATGTAGCAGTGTTGTTGATGAGGCTAGAATCTGTTGCAGTGTTGTGAATGCTTGAGAGTGGTAATCTGAAACTGTTACCTGCAGGGAAAACCAATTGGTTAGTAGAATTAGAGGGAGCATTGTATTATATGAGTAGTGCAAAAGGTAGTTTGATAGGTAGTAGCAAGAACTTACCGAGGCTGTGTCGTATATAGTTTTGCCATCCCTAACATGGAGGTGGAATTCAGTTGCTAATTGGGTATGTCCTGTTACAAGAATGGCTAGTGTTCCAAATGGGTAGGTGTCTGCCGAATTAACTAGCTGTGAAATTGTAACATCTGGTGTGAGTTTGCGTTGCTTGCAAACTTTTTCAATGGTTTGAATACATGTCTTTGCAGTTAGTTGGAGGCAGTAATCAGCGTCACCTCTTTCGAATGGGCTTTTCTTCTTGATTATAAATTCTGTTAAGCGTACACTAGCACCAGGTGAAAGCTTGGGTAGGTATGTGTCAATAAGTTTGTTTGTAACATTAGCTGTGATAGTCATCTGTCCCTGGCTATCTACAAGATCTACATGTACAATTTGTGTTTTAGTTGGGCTTGAAGGGTTTTTTGCGAAGGCAGGTCCATATGTGATGAGAACATTGCCTTCAAAGGCTAGGGCAGATTGTGTTGTGCATATTTCAATTATGCTAGATGAGTGATGTTGTTGTAGTTTTAATCTGTAGTTAGAAAAGATGAGACATTTCAGAGAAAGCTGTGATGGGAAAGGTATTAGGGAAAGTTTTGGGGTATAATATAATGCTGACCTTTTTTGTTCTTGCGCGTCATTTTTAGCGTTATTTGGGGATGTGTTTTGGCACCTGCAAAATATGTAACATAAGTTAGCATTATTATTGGATACAATTGGAAAAGAAATAGTGTGCTTTGGAAGTCATGCTATTGTAGAAAGGTAATCTGGGCTAAAATTAAAATTATGAGTACTGTGTCTCAATCTTGGGGTGTTTCTTGTTGATTATGTTGTGGGGTGGTGGAGAAGGGTTTTGTGCTAATGTAGAGCTCGCTTGCTGTTGTTGCTTCATGCTAGAACTTTCCTCAGTGCCTGCCTTTGTGCTTTGATCGAGAGGTATGTGTTCCCTGTCAGGGATTGCATGATAGAATTAAGTATTTAACTATTATTTTAGTAAGGCACAAACGTATGTAACATAGCATAGAAATGAGTATGATTTGAGCATAATTCTGCAATGATAATACCTTTGTGTGTGTAAAATGTTGGATTTTGATGGCTCCATTGTGGCTGCTAGTACTATGGTTTTCTACAATGGGAAAACATGCAACAACTAAATCATAAGTATTGGCATTTTAAAAAATTGGCAGTGCATTAGTTTGCTATGATCCTAACAATCAAGTAGAGAGTATCTTTCAAATATGTCATTCATGCATTCAACAATTTTCTGTCGTCCTCAAAAATGTGTATTGCTATAGAATAGAATGGAAACAAAAAGGTATGTCAAAGTGAAGATGACAAGCAACTTGGAAATATCATATGTAAATTGGAGCTTTCTATAACCATATATGAATATTTGTATAAATGTATACTTTATTCCTACTGATGTTTAAAAACATAAATAAGATTCAAATTGCTGAGGAAGGTTTTATTTTTTTCCCTTTATTTCAAAAAAGAAAATGGAACGTAATGGTTGTGATCCATTCTGTAGTCTAATTACTGACATGTATGCTAGAGATGGAGTTGTAGGGATACTGCAAAGTGGTCTGACTAGTACGTATCTAGTATAGCAAACTTTGCAAGAGTGGGGTCGGTATTGTGTAACCAAATCTGGTCCAACAAAGTGCCAGCTTGTGTTGTTGGCTTGTCAACAATCAAACTCAGGTTGTGGTGTTGCATTAATTCTTTAAGTGTTACTTTTGATTTTGTGGAGCATAGCATGTCAATGTTGAAGTCTCCAACAACAATCAGTTTGTAGTTGGGTGGCAATGTGGTTGTGATGTTTTCTATGAGGTTCATTAGCTCTTTAATAGGTGTACCCGACATTATGTATAGGTTAGTGATTCGTAGAGTACTGCCCAGGTGCAGGAGGTCTATGGTCATTGATTTGAGATGTTTTGTTGCAAAATTCTAACTTTGTATCAATGTGGTTGTGTGTGCACAACATGTTAGTAGGCCATGAATAGACAAGGAAGAATAGCAGTTGAATTTTTCCTTCAACAAGTCGAGATTATGTGGAGATTTGTGTCTTATTTCTTGGAGGAAAAGTACAGTTGCTTGGAGAAAATCATGGTCATGGACTATGTCTTGTGCATGCAATGCAAAGCTTCGCGTATTCAAAGAACATATAATGAAATGATTTGGGGCTGTTGAAGGAAGGCTGTATTGAATCCTCCATTGTGCCAAAGTTTGGAGGCGTTGCATTTCTTTGTCCACCTTTTTGCATACTTTAAAGTTTGCATGTTGCAATTTGTGTGTCAGGTATAGCGAGTCAATATTTCGTACATGTGACAAAGCAGTGTAAGAAAGGCCATGCTGGTAGACTTTGCAAGGATCAAAGGCAAGAGCGTTCATTGTCAGGCCTTGTGCTCTATGGATAGTTCATGCACATGCTAGTTTAAGAGGGAATTGTGATCGTGTTACTATTTGCGAACTTGTTTTTATTTTTTTAGTTATTCTCATTATTGGTGTCCAAGAAGGTGGAATAGAATTTGTGTATAGTCTTTGCATTTTTTGGCGTCGTGATTGTCCAATTGCAGGGTCATTGAATTGGATCCAAGCAATGTCTTGTTGATCAGTTGTGTACATTTGGAAAATACCATCAGCACCATTAACCAAGCCATCTTGGGTGTCGAGGTTTCCAGTGATTAGTTCAACCAAAGCTCCTGGTTTTACATAAATTGTGTTGGGTAGGGTTGATCTTTCAGCTTGGAAATGGATATTGTCAATAGGAGTGTCTTTTTTATCAATGGCCTCGAATACGTAGAGCTTAGTAGGCAAGTACTGAAGCATTTTCTTATTGTGTTCTTCAACAGCTAAATTTCTTTGAAATAAGTATGGGAATCTTGGGTCATTGGGAGTAGGCCTGTAGCATGTTCTATTCAAGTATGAGATGTCTTGGTCAGTTTGGTGACAAGTTCTTGTGCGGTTCAAAATGGAGATGAAATGTGCTTCTGTTTGCCTGACTACAATGTGCAGTTCAAAGCATAGGACATTATCGGCCCAAAATGTGTATGGTATTTTGTCACTATTAATTGTAGGTTGTTCAAATATCCATGAATCACAAACAAGTTGTGCTTGGTATAAGTCACCACAAAATATGATATCGATATTGCCAAAGGTTTTTGTTGGCATATGTTTTATTTGACGTAGCCTTCTATCAATATTGTACAGCATCCTAGAGCCAATGAGCGATGCTTCGTCAATAAACAAGATTTGCAATTGTTCTAGCTTTTTGCTTAGGCTATCTAGTGTGTTAGAGTCCAAAGGAAGCATTTTGGAAGAGTTGCATGGTAGATGGAAAATGGAATGTACAGTCATGCCACCTGCATTGAATGTAGCCTTGCCTATAGAAGTGACAATAATGTCCTTTGTTTTGAATGGGTCGCTGTCTAATTGCTTGTCGTACATCCGAATCATTGCTATGAAGAGGGCTTTAGCTGTGAAGGTTTTGCCTGTGCCAGCTCCACCTGTTAAGAACAAGTATAATGGTTTTCTAGGGGCAAGTCATTTTGTCATTAATACATCTTTGAGTATTGATTGTTGTTCTTTATTTAATTGTCTTCGTAAACTGAAATATTTATCATTTGCTAGTAAGAATGGATGGGTAACTTCTGGAAATAGCGAGGGACAAGTATCGTAAACAAATTTTGCTTTTGTTACATGTTTTACATAAGTTATGATGTCATATTTCTCTATTTCATTTTTTTCTTTGCTTGGGTCGAGGTCTATTACCGGGTCATTGTCATTTCTAGTTTCTACTACAGCTTGTTCGATGTCACCCCATTTATTATGAACTTGTGCAGTGAACATTTTTTCAGTTTTTCAAAATTTGGGCTTTGTTTGCATCTAATGCTGCACTCCATGTCTTATGTCCAAGCAATAATGTTTGTTCACTGGTTCGGAAAGGTACATATAGCATAAGTTTTTCTCTACCATAATTCTCATGATCAATATGCCGGTTGTATTTTACATAGCGTATGATCAATGGTTTTGCTCTTTTCTGCGCCTGTGTTTGGTTGCTAGAGTAAAATGCAGTATATTTAGCTAATGATAGGCTTTCAAAAGTGTTTGGACGGTGTATGTATTTTTCTATTGCGGAGGCATACATGATGTTTTCAGAGTCGTCATGCTCTTTTGCCAATAGTTTAGGGCTTTTCAACATTAAGATTCTATTTTCTGTTGGTGCAGTGTTAATGAAAATAGTTTTCCTTGAGCTTTTACGAAGTGGCATAGAAAGAACAATATGGACAGCTTGGCGGCTGGACATTTGTTGATAGTTTAGCAAAGCATTTCCTAGTTTTCGCATGAATTGGATCTTTTCATTGTAAGCATAAGTACATTGTTCCCGTAGTTAGCAAAATATGAGTGACAATGTCCTATCCCGCTTAGTCATGTATGAGCTGCAGTAAGATGCAGCAACATATGCATCTAATATAAATTGTGTGTCTGTATTTGCATACCATAGAATTGGCACTTCTTTTGAAAATGCATTTATCCAAATATTTGCGGGATCTCGTTTGAGCATTACAATTTTCCGTGACAATGTTTCCTGTAACATTGATATGTAATCTTCTTCATCTATTTTGAATTCATGCAAGAAACTATTGAATGTAACCTCTTTTGTGTAGTGTTTATTTTCTAGTTGCTTGAAGAAATTTCTTGCCTTTTCTTTTAATATAGTGTTCGGAATTGATAAGGGCTCTAATATTGTTGTCTTTTTCATGGGAGGTAACGGAAAACTGAATTGGCAAGTAGAGGTTTTGTACTTTTTACAAGTTTTTGTATGATGATGAGTTTGCATTTTCACAAGATTCTTATCAAGCAATGTTGAGTCGGATGAAATGTAATTGTCGACAAAATGCTCTATTTCATAGTCTGTACAATAGCCGTAGATAGGTGCATTTTCTATCCATAGAATGAAATGTACATGTTCATTTCCTCGGTTTTGAAACTTTGTCACAAAGAAGTAGTCGGTTACTTTCCCAAATAATGTAGGATTTTTTAGCATCAACTTTCGAAATGTAGTGACTCTATGGTTAAAATACCGACTGCAAATCACTGGGTTTTTCCTGATTTGGAAATCTAAGTCTTTATCTTCAATAGTTTCATTGTCTTTGCCATTTTCCATAGTAGTTGTGTGATGTAGTGCTTTGCATAAGGGCTCCCAAAAATGCTTAGCACTTGTCAGTGCCACGAAAAAGGTTGGAGGGCCTAGTTGTCTTATCATTGCAAATATATTTTTCTAAGTGTTTTCCAAATAGTCAGGAGATGTTCGAATACTTTTTAGGGACTTGAAGCCTAATGGAGAGCGCAAGATTTTTTCAAGATTTGCAAGGCTGCGCATATATTTTGCAAATAACTTTTTGCCTTTTAGTTCAACTTTTCGTATGCAAACCCATGCTAGCGAAGATATTTGTTGAATAATTATTTTGATGGCTTTGAAAAAAATATTTGTTATATGTGTTGCGAAGTCATTGTCTTTATGCATGAGCTCGCATTTCGCTATTTTTTGGTAGGTAAATTTTTTGGTAAGGTCATTTGGTCGTGCAAAGCCGTAGAAAAGTGTTGGAAAATTCATTTCTTCTGAGTAGACATCTTGGAATATGCCAAGAGGTTTAAACCCTTCTGATGGTGCTATTTCAATAATTGTTGTATCTAGGTCTTTGATTGCATTAGAGTCATTAAACCAATGTACAAGTGATTCAGTTATGGGTTCTGTATCAAGGTCAGATGAAAGACTATCCATGTCTGATTCCATTTCTATTTCTGTATGGTTCTATTTTTCTTTCCTGGTAAATAGAGTTTCCCAGTCTTTGTTTATTGAGATTTGTTCTTTCATATACAGGGGTGTCTTTGATAGAACTGTTAATGCATTCATTACACAAGCAGGTCTGACATTGCCTTGTGTGTATGCATTGTCGTATTCTAACTTGCATTTCAATCTTACTACTACTGTTTTAGCTTCGTCAATTTGTCTAGGCAGAGCTCTTTGTACTTTGTCAAAATCCACAGGAACATTTATTATTGTACCAGTCAAGTCATATTGTGCTCTTTTGTATCCTAATTGTCTGATCTGTGCAAAAGCAATATGTAGAGAGACAAGTCTTTGTTCTAAAGTAGTTAAGGAATGGACAACACCTATACAATTATTGCGTCTTATATTCCATGGACTTGCAAAAGCAGGGACCTCTCCAATTGTAGTAGATTTTATACATCATCTACAAATGGATTGCCCTATTGAATTTTTTTTCTGATTAGTAGCAATGGGAAGCAAAGACAGAGAATGGACAAATGCCTCATCGCTTGTGTAAATGTCCGTATGGAAATATAGCATGTCACATAGATTGCATGATTGTGTAGGTGTGTCATTGATGCTTCTCAAGTATAGTTTAATGGATTTTGTGATTGCATTATTTTGTGTATTTGTATGTGCATTTCTGCTGGGATGATCGCTAGATCTTATCTTATACAATAGACATTTCCTCCTAGGATGTGACTGTAAGGTTGTTTCGTTCATTCTATTTTTTGTTCTAGTTCTCTTTACAGTGGCCATATTTGTTTGTGCTATATCATTATTGTGTATTGCTCTTTTTAATACTCACAATGATCGACAGGTAGTGATATTTATAGCCGACAACTTTGTAACTTCTATGTTGGTTGGACTTGGTGTGTTGGATTTGCTTTTGTTGTTTGTTATACATGGATTTGTCACTACTTGTAATAACAACGAATGTTGTCTATGTATATCATTAAGTAGTTGCTGGTTTACTTCAAGTGCTTCGTAATGATAATGACTTGAACTATTCTTGAAACAAATTAAGTTGATGATTTTGCTTGTTTTTGGAGAGTTGCTAAATACATCTACTTTGTGTGGTGGAGCTGATTGCCATACATGTATCGTTACATGAAATGTGTATGAAAGCCATAACAAGCATACTTCAGAGCCCTCAAGTCTACTTTCAACATATGGTATTCCAATCTTAGAGATTAGTAGTTGCAATTCTAACAAAATATTGTTGTTTACCATAGTAGACTGCGTAAATGTTTTCAAACATGCCAATGCAAATTTGTTTTGCATTTTCAATGCATTAGCCAATGATTGAGCTAGAAATAGTCTTAATGCTATTGCATCGAACCGATTATCAACTAAGACAGCTACGACAGTAAACATGCTTTCACCACAAGAAGTAGCAAAGGCAGGAAGCCGTCTGAGGCTATCTTTTTGAAATGATTCAACAATTGTGTCCCAGAGTTCGGCTACATTGCAAGGTATAATAGGTAGTTGTAGATGCATATTCTGTAACACATTGTATGTGGTTACTCTATAGAAGATTGGCTCATAGTGGCCAGCCATTGGATTAGCATCATGGAATAGTATCGATATTGCAGAATGAGATGCGTCTTTGTTGAAGTGCAAATATGGTTTTTTTTGGGTAGAAGACCAGATGCATATGGGGATATTCAACCAATGTGCTAACCACCGTATACAAAATATGTCACCCCAGAGTCTAGCCTCACCATGGGTATTGACTTCTGTTGCTGAAATCCTCATTCTACGCAAGTATGTCATTTTATCGTGTACACTGCAAATCATGAAGTATTGATGGGTGAAAGTCATTTTCAAAATAGTTTAAAGCTTCGGGATAGCCATTGTGAAGACAGTGCAAGAAATGGTCCACAAGACCATTGCAAAGTTCATTAGGTGTGTACTGACAGTGAAGCAAAACATGAATGGTATCAAATAAGCAATCACCAACTTTAAGGTTGAATGAATCAATTCGAAAGCATTGTACTCTGTCAAGGGCTGCATCAATTGTTATTTTTTTTGGTTGATTGTGTGCCATGTATGTATCTACTATGATTGGATTTGGTGACATATCTCCTATTTTGGGGTAGCTATCTGGTAACATTTTGGCTTCTTGCTTAGGCAAGCGAAGAGTTCTTGTAATATTAATGATTTAGCTGCTTGTCAGGTTAATTTTGAGTATAACATACTATGATCCAGTAAGTATCATGGCAGTTCATCAAGCTTTGACAAGCAAGGGAAACTCTACTCGAACTGCACTTGTTCAACATCAGATATATGACTTTGTTCAGTCTCATTCTGGTAATGCTGGTCAAGCTTTCCTTTGGAAACTCCTCATCCTGAAGCTGCCAGAACCACATACGAAATATGAAAAGGAAGGGTCTTAAGTGTTATTGTATTCTTACTTCTACGCTGATTTGTATAATGATATCTACATGGAAACTAGAGAAAATAGAATTGCATTCCATATTGATGCAAAATATTGTTTGAGGTCAGATCTAGATCTCATGATGCAAGGTAGATGCTTCTTATGGTAGGAGAAGAGTGTTGCAGGATGCAAATACAAAGAAAATCAAAGAAGACAGTCAAATGTCATTTAATGAATACCAAAACATATAGGAAAGCACTAAATAATGTATCAAAAATTATTGCAGTGTAATTAGTATAAAAATGGTAGAAAACGGTAGACAAAACGACAGGAATGGTTCAAGTGATAAAACTATGCTAGGAGACCTAGTTATTTCTAAAGATCGCTTGCTTATGGGTCCAACATTTTCATGTCATGCCGCCAGCACAAATGATATCAGATTGGACTTGGACAATTAAAGGCCACAATTTCAAAGAGAAGCCGACAATAGGAAGAATCAGAGGATTGCAGCAATTCATGAAAGTCACCAATGATCTCAGATTGCAATCCTTTTTACACCATGATCCAAACAAATTGGTTTCTAATAGCTTAATAAGATGGTGCCAAATTTAATAGGAGATGCTAGCAATTTAAACCACAAAAGAATTTAATTGAAATTAAATAAAAATTAAAAGACATCATGAACACCAATTGGATAGGAAGACTTTGACTCCTTCTGAGGTGAAAGGTTGTGACTCCCTTCAATATAAGATATAAAGGAAGATCATTTACTTGTGGAGAAATCAAGCAATGAATTTGGGAAAATATGAAGTGGCTTGCAAATAAGCAATTACAGCCAAAGAGGATGCAAGCAATAGGAAGTAGTGCTGGTAGCATTAGTTTAACTAAAAACAAATTATTTTTCGCAAAAGGAAGCAACAAAAAGTGGTGACTCATTTCTTGTGAAGGGTAGTGACTCCTTCAAGAAATGGATATAAAAGGCAAGCCATTTCATTGAGAAGATCATCAATTTGTGGGATAAATACTGTCTACTAGTGAACTATAGCCAAAGATGAAAACACTCAAAGGTAAATTAAGAGTTTTAAGGTTAAAAACCCTCAGATTATCTTAGCAAGAAAAGGATGAAAGCCCTTAATTTCCATTGCTGAGTTATGGATGAAAATCCCTGATTTAGGCGAATTTGGAAGCACTTCCAAAGAAAACATATAGAAGAGGAAATCACCACAGTTTGAAAGAGAAATAAAGCAGAAAACTAAGATAAGCTCTATTTTCAGAATATTCATAGAAATATATAGTTGAATATTATAATAAAATTTCATCATTTTAGATAAAACTATATTTATTAATATAATGAAATTATCATTCTAAGTTGGAATTATCATTTTAGGGCAAAAATTGGAAATGTTATAGGACGAGGCATTTTATACGTATGTGCGTGCACACACACACACAGATGTATACCTCACACAATTCAATTTGATATTCCTAAACCGTAATAGAAATAAATTCAAATATAGGGTCAATTCAAAAGAATTTAGAAGTCCATTGAAACTAATTGGGAGAATGGTACCTACCTGCACATGGAAATATTGATGAGAGTACCTCTGATGTAACTTCTACTTTGGAAAAGGTTGAAGATTTGATTGTCAAAGTCCAAGAAAAGACTTGAGTTATACATACTCTGAAGGGACAGTAATTGAATACATTTGTTGAAGTATTGCAGATTTCTCATTATCAAAAGATCATAAAAGCTTCAGTGAATAATTCAATAGATCATCAAATCCAAGTTGAAGACATGATACTTGCTATCAATAGTGACCAAAAAATAATTTTCTAAAATAAATTATGATAAAGCAATTTTTTCCCATTTTGCTTCAAAGCTTGGGAAATTAGAAATTACGTAAGAAAATATAAAAATCAGGCAAGTGGAATATGATCGCTCTAATAAAAAAACATCCAATTTTTTTCATTACCATCAAAGCCTCTCAAAAAGAGGTTAAGCCTAAAGAAAAACAAGATAGTTATTCTCATAAAAAACCACATACAAAGAATCAAAACAATATCTTTGGGCAATTCTAGATAAAAGTTATAACACAAGAAAATATTGACTAGCTTAAACAAATTGGAGTAAAAGAAGAAATGATAGAACCTATCTCTGATCAGAAAGTAGTCCTAACCTGTGAATAAGAATTTGTTATTACTCAACAATCATATAGCAAATATATCTTTGAAAAAGAAAGTCAATCAGACCAAAGAGAAGATGACAAAAATTAGGGAACTCCTAACACAAATGCAATTATTGGAAAAATACAATCAGACAAATCCCTTGATATAAATACGGAAGATGTTGTAGATTAAGTTCTTGGCCCAGGACAATTGAGAATTTGAGATCAACAAATGCTAATAGTTATTTTCTAGATATTGATAAAATTCTTGTCACTGCCGATAGATATGGCAGCCTCGTGGTAGATGTTTTTTTTCCCGTCTGAAGCCCTAACTCATGATTTTCCCATGAAAGGCCCTAACTCTGGCCAAGGCGATGCAGAGGGATTGCAGCTTCATGATGACATTCTTTCATATGGCACAATAGATGAAAAGCTGATTCAACCAGAGCAAGTGAAAGAGCCTTCTGTGGGGGAGGTTACCAACAAGTTGAAGATTGGGCTATATTTTGGCACCTGGTGGGCTTTGAATGCGATGTTCAATATCACAAAAAAAGGTTCTGAATGCATTTCCTTATCCCTAGTTAACTTCTACTTTGTCTCTAGCTGATGGTTCTGCTATGATGTTGGCCTCCTGGGCAACCACGCTTGTGGAGCCTCCTCAAACTCCTGGGCAAGCACACTTGTGGAGCCTCCTCAAACTGATCTTGACTTCTCGAAGGCCTGTAAGTTTTGGGATTTACATTTGTAGATGGATTTTTATTTGTAGGATTAAATTCCCAATTAAGGCAAGCAAACTCTAAAAGCACATAAGCACCTCATAGGCATGTTAAGAGAAGATTTCAGGATACTGACATACTTAACTTGATGCCTTCATTCTTATGTCTGCTCCTGGATTGAAAAAGTTTGTGGTGTTTCTAAGGGCTTATCGTGCATACATGGACAGAATACGAAATCAACTACCGTATCTATGAATAGATTGATGCGCATGTTGTAGGTGTCGATGACTCTTCTTTAGCACACCTAATAAACAACTATGCATCATTACATGTGGAGATAACAAAACAATCAAGCTCTGAAAAAAGTAGTTGTGGCTCTGAATTGATTTATCTAAAAATTATTTTTTTCTACTCACTTTGAAGCAGGGGAGAACACTTTATTATATCTATATTTTAGTCATACATATAGAAGCTTTGTTTTATGAGCTTAAAAATACAATACGATACAGTATGCAGTCATCACTATATGAAGTCTCAGAAGAATTCCAAAGAATTATGGCTGGAGGGAAAACAATTGGAAGACAAGGCGACTGTCAGTTGGGCTTCAACTATGCAACAACTATCATAGCTGGAATTAACAAAAACAATAATTTCTTCAGCCACTTTGTGAAATAGTTTGTGTGCACTGTATATGCTTTTGCATTTTACAAATATGGCCACCGCGATAGTTATATTCACAAAAACCAACCAAAATGTTGTTTTCATGATGTCATATTGGATGTCCAAGCCCTGTTCCAAAGCTCTGACTCTGATGGAAAGTAGACATGCGACATAAGGTTGTGGAAACTGACTTCAAACTTGCCAGCATTCTTCTAATTTGCAGCAAAATTACAGCCTTGGGAAAAGGCATGGAGTAACACTAAGAGAATATGAAATCAACCATATACAAAAATAGGGATCAAGACTGCACAACCTGCATTTAGTGGATAGCTGATTTTATTTATTTCTGTCTCTAGCAACAACATGCATAGATAATATACTTTATACTTTATTTTCTGATTGCAAAGATGCTTTTATCATTAAGGGAAAAAAATCAGTCCACAGTGTCTGTCAATTCAACTAGTGGTATAGAAGAAAAAAATATGAATGAATCTCTCGGGACATTGGAAGTAATTGGAGCTTGTCTGGCTAGATGGACCTGAAGTTGAATTACAGAGTGAAGGAGCCCTGGCTGGAGTGAATTGAGCAGTAGATCCCATGGAAAGGCCGTTTGAAGCTTTTCAAATCAAGGTACTATAGTTATGGCTGAAGTCTCATGCTGGATTATGGTGGGATAACCTTCCAAAATAATAGGAGGGGATAGGGTAAACACAAAATTAGCTTATGGCCCTAGATTTTTAATGGCTCTGTCCTTTTTTCCAGGCTGTATTTTCATTTTCTCTGCAAAAAAATTGGGCAGAATATAGGGCCGTTACAGGGAAGGGACAAAGCCTCCCAAGAAGGGACAGTCGGAGGATGATGTTTATGACTATGAGGACAAAGTCAACTATGCTGAATTCCAATCTCTTGAGGAAGGGCCACACAATCTTCAAACTGCAACAGGTTATGGCTAGCATTAGCAACAAATTGGACCATTTTTGGATATGTCCATCAAGCTGCAAAGCATTTGACAAATCAATTGGTTTTATGTGAATCTGGGAGGCTTGAAACATAGGCATGACCTGTTTAAAAAATTACCACATAAGAGCAGTCAACACACCAATTAAAAGTGTTAAGGCAGATTGTAAAGACAAAATCCATAACTGATACAACATCCTCTCTTCCTGTGTTAGCTTTTAAAAAGGCCTATAGACGTCCATCAAAGCTCAGAATACCTCCTTACTACTATCCCTTAGGGAAGTGGTATCATAGATTTGCAATGATGGGAGGATTTGCACAAAATTTAGGGCAGAACAGAAGACGATGGGAGAAATAATTGTTCATCACCAGCGGCATGAACGGGTCAAGACCCACATATTTAGCATCAACATATTCAGATTCACAATTATAATTGCAGGGACGGAGGTAAAGGCATCCTTCTAGTTGTTGCCTAACATATAGTTTCTAAGTGGTTCGTAGGGTCTCTCTCTGAGTGGCTCGGTGGTTCGCAGGGTCTCTCATTTTCATTATAGGAAGAGGTTTTTGTATGCTAAATTGGTTGGGTAGCAGGCTTCAAAAGTTTACGAGCTGGGGCACCAATCAGTTCAGGATATGCACCAACAACAATCTGAGGCTGTAATCCACAAGAAATTTCCATTTCCACGTAGAAACAGCTTCAAGTTTTTTCATAAATGTTAAATGCTTGCTTTCGGGCATGTTTTGTGACATATTTAGAAAATCTTTAAAATTCAGTAGATTAGTTTTAAAAACGTAATATGAATTCTGACATGAATTTATAATCTAAACTAATAGGCGATTGGGTGTTGGATTCCAACTGTGTTTATGGTCTTACAGCTCGTGTAGGCAGCAAGGTTTCTATGTTTCATAATACAGAGAAAAACTAGGGTCTATATACTCCAGGTCCACCTCATTTATATCGGCATTATAAATCATTAAAAAAATGCAAGAATGTTATAATACCTACCATGCTACGTCTAATCTTGGTTGCCAAAAGGGGAAAAATAGCAGAAAACTGAGAATTTTTTGAAAACAAGAAATGGTTGCAGGGTAAGGGCAAAAATACAGAACCAAACTAAACTTAATCAAAACCCCAGAAATTTGATCAGAAATTCATACCTGTTTGTGTCTTCAAACTATTTCGCAACCCCCTTCCCCTGCTATTTTAAGGAAACCCAAAACTTACAGCAATTAGATGTTTACCAAAAATAGGAAGGACTGCGAAACCTTTAATGAAACCAAGTCCAGGTCTTCAGCACCCATTTAAAGCCATCAATGCCATGCCAAACGATGCACCAAGCTACTCAAATTACCTCCACCTCAATGCATGGAAACAATCCCTAGGCAAAATGTTGTCTTTCTTCGCAGCCATTAGAGGCAATCGACGCACAAATGGACATGTGCAGAACTGTATTAAGAAGTGGGGAAAAAAAGACAGCAAATCATCCCCTTCCTGCTGTGTACCCCTACAAGGAAATGCTATGTGCAACCGCTGAACAATTTTTGTAATATGTTCACATAAAAATGAAAAAGACTACCAGGAAAATAAGAAGCAACGAATAGGAAAAAAGCAAAAAATATTTATTACATCACATAAATAATCAAATTCGGGGAAGACTATAGTTTTACACCGTATTTTGCCAACCTGCATGATATTCAAAAAACAAATTAATGCTTTGAAAGCTCTTGAAAACTATAGTCTCCTGCCTTAACGGCAAGGACTAATAAAGAGAATGTTTGTCTAATTAATGGGTTATTTATATTAGGTTCTTCATTATTGAGTCTATAGTTTTTATTATGAGCATGTTTGGTTACCTAAGTAAACTTTATACTTTACTCAATTCTAGAACCATCTACATAAAAGGGAGGTGGTCACTTTATTATACATTGTAGTATCTTTTTTTAGTATGAGAATAGATAAAAGGGGATGATTATATTTTACTGTGTAGTATTGTTTTCTTAAATTGATTATATTCAAAAGAGAGATGGTTATCTTTTATTTTGTAGTAGCTTATTTTCTTAAGTTTATTATATCTAAAAGAGAGATGGTCATTTTGTTGCACATAGTATCTTATTTTCTTAGAATGGTAATAGATAAAAAGGAGACAATCACTTTAGACTCACTCAACCAAAATTACACTAACAAAAATTATGAGACTTTTATCCAAGTAGACGGTGAACTTTAGATTCGTGTCAATTAGAGAAACTAATTACTAATGAATAAATTAATAGTACTTCTTAGGGTAACATGTTCTTTTCCTTAATTGGTTTATATGGTGATTTGTAAAATATTTATGTCACATGAACCTTAATTAGTATTTATTAACATATGTACAATGACTCTATCAATGATCTTTGCATGCATATTAATGTCCCTCTTTGAAGATCACTCTCATCAAGAACTAGTACAAAGTAAATATGTGAAAATTCATTTTTAATTATTCCTATGTTGATGGGGGTTACTATAACTCTATTACAAATGAAAGATAAGAAATAAAATTATTTATTTAGATCCTAGTAAAAAATATTGCAACCAATAATGCATCTATAAGTTGATGAGATAATTTTTATGTGTTAACCTCTATTTATGATGCATGATCTGGTGGAATATTTTCTTACTCCCTACTTGGAAATTTCCAAATTATGGGAGTGGAAATATGCTTTAGTCCACCTTTTCATTTAATAAGCATGGAGAAATGGAGGTGGGATAGGTTTTCATGTTTTTTCCTTTTGTTTTGTCTCCATATTTAAAAATGAAAGAGGTAGGATGAACAAAAAAATGCAAGATAGCCATCGAAAAGAGAAGATGGAAATTTCTAAGAGAACTTTAAAGATTGAGAATAATGAATAAAAAATATGAACAATAATTCTATTTGGTTTACTTAGGATATGAAATATTTTACAGATTTGACATTGAAAGATCTACCATTCCCTTGTAACATTTAACAAATGGATAGCATACTTGATATGCTTCAATATTTTTCATGCATCTTCGCACAGACACATGACAAGGATGATGATCAAATCTTAGAAGACACTTCTTTTCTTTTTAATGATTATGACCATATGTTGACATGGAATTAAAGTATGTATATTTATATCACATACTTATATAGTGCACACATTTACATATGTGTAGTTACTTTTGAACATGTTGATCTAGGGTAACTTAAAAAGTATTTATTATATATCTTGGTTGAAAGTGGTTCTAATATTTTTACTTGAATTTTCCATGTAAATTTGTTGAAGGAGATATTTTGTAGTTACAATAGAAGATGAAAATGTAGTTGTTAGTTATTATTTATTGTGTTGCACAAAAGAGATGAGAAAGTTAACAAAAGTAGAAATAAGTGATGGAATTTTGTTTCTTTTAGGTTCAATGTTATATTGATGATCTAGCATGTTGATTTATCTAATTTTGAATATGTATTTTTACTCTCAATTATTATGCCAATTTATCACTTAATCCTACCTTAGAGATTTCCAAGTTATGGTAGTGGTATGATATGCTTCAACTCTCTTTTCATTTAATATTCAAACAAAATAGACATGGAGTAGGTTGTTCTTGTTTTTTATTTTATTTTTCCCCCAAATTTAAAAAGGAAAGAAACATGAGGAACAAAAAAAAAAATAGTTATCTAGAAGACAAGTTGACAATATCCTGTTAGGAATAGTCCCAAGAGATAACTCAGAGGGGGGGATAAATCGGTTATCTACAAGATTCAATTCTTTATCCAATTAAGTATACTTAAATATAAAGCATAAACACAATAAAATAACACATAAACACAACACCAATATTTTGGTTATGGGGAAACTCAAATAGGTAAAAACTCCGATGGGACTTGATACCCACTAATATTTTGTACTAGTGTATAATGATCCTTGTTAGAAGATCCTTAACCCTGTTAGGAGTTGCTTTACACTATATTAAGTATAGTAGACCCGATCAAGGGTCGGACCCTATTAGGAGTCTTTTACAATTGTCCCTGTTAGGGGAGAGGACACATTGTCAAAGAGCTCACTGCTCAAATGGGCGAAGGCTACAACCTTCTGAATAACATATACAAACTATATCTGGATCTTGGTGAACTGCGCTTTGACCTACTGTCTGGATCAGTTCCAATGTATAGCACAAATACTTTACTTGGTCACATAGACCTTCCTCTCATGGTTCTACACTTCGCACACTCTGCTCTACTCTACTTAATCAACCATGAACCACACTCCAGCAATCACAAATGACTACCTATAAATATCTTTCCCCTAAATGATATAATCAAGTCGGCTTGTTAGAACCACCTTGAAATCATATTAGAGAAACCATAACAAACTTATATAAACATTATGTCGACTCTACTATGCACGCAACACATTCTGGGACCTGTCCAAATAAGATAATTGTAGATGCACGCTACACACCGTTGGCTCTACCAAAACAACTGTATCTTTCTCCTCAAGCTGAATTACTTCATGCGCTCTTAACCAAACATCAATAACTCTTCTCTAAGCTTAACTCTAAGGGCACATACCCAAAAGATAGGTGCAACTCAAGAACCAATAAAATCTTTGTCAGCTCTTCTGAATAAACACATGAAACTGCTACTGGAAAATGGCAACTGTATAACTTCACTTCTACTGAATATCAGACTATGCATCCATAACTAAAATATCACTAATACACAGAACACTACCTGATACTCTGTCAGAAACATTGCTGACACAAGCTACTATATAACTGTCTATACTAACACTTAACCTCTGTGCCCATGATATCATGTCCATGCTACATATACTGAAAGTTTACTGCATAAGACTTCCACGCATGCTACTTTTCATATGTTGTCATCAATGAGAAACATATAGTTAGTACTAGTCTGCTGGCAAATCTCCAACAATCTCCCCCTTTGGCATTGATGGAAATATGTGGAATAAAAAATCACCACCAACCCAAATGAACATTTCTTTTATAACATTCTCCATTTCCTCAACAAAAATCCCCCAAAGATGAATCCTCCATTTGCTGCAATATTATTCAACATTCTCTATTTTCTCAACTACACTGTTGTCATAACTGAATATTGCTCCCCCTTAGTATATTACTCCTCCTTTTTACTTCTATTTTTCATGACTCTATATTACTCCCTCATTGACATCAATGGCAAAGGGTGTCATTCATTTTAAGCACTGGTACTACTCCAGAAGTAGAGTAGTCAACCTTCCATCAGTCTTAGAGGACTGATGCCTTTCCTTCTTCCTTCTAAGCAAAATCAGGGAAGGAAATTACTCCCAACTTCTCCCTAAGGTACTCAAAAGTATCCTTTGGTAAGGGCTTTGTGAATATGTCTGCCAACTGATCTTTAGTATTCACATAGTCCAGTTTAACTTCTTTCTCTGCCACTGTCTCTCTTAGGAAGTGATACTCGATCTTAATGTGCTTTGTCTTTGCATGAATCATAGGGTTCTTCAACATATTGATAGTGTTAGTGTTATCATAGTGAATAACAATAGAATAATCAATCTGAATTCCAAAATTCTTTATCATTTGCTTGATCCAAACAATTGAAGAACATTTCAAGGCTGCTGCAACATATTCTGCTTATGTTGTTGACTAAGAAATATAATTTTATTTCTTGCTTATCCAAGTGACAAGTCTATCACCAAGAAACACTGCTCCACCTGATGTACTCTTTCTATCATCAATGCATCCTGCCCAATCTGCATTTGTATACACATGAAGCTCAACATTTTCTGAGTTAGGATATCATAGACCATAGTCTATAGTGCCTTGCAAATATATGAATATCTTTTTTACTGCCATGAGGTGACTTTGTTTAGGCTCTGTTGCAAATCTTCCAACTATGCCAACTGCACTGGAAATATCAGGTCTAGTCTGAGTAAGATAAATAAGTTTGCCAATCATAGACTTGTACAAAGTTATATCTACTGTTGGTGAGTCATCTTCTTTTGTAAGCTTGCATCCAGTAATCATAGGAGTCCCTACTGGCTTGCAATCATCCATCTTGAATTTCTTTAATATTTCCTTCACATACTTGGACTGATTAATGAAAATACCTTTCTCTTTTTGTTGCACATTTAATCCCAAAAAGTACTTGATAGGACCAATCATACTCATCTCAAATTCATTTTGCATCTCCTTAGAAAATTCAACACTAAGTTTGTCATTACCTCCAAAGATAATGTCATCAACAAATATAGCTACAAGTAGTAAACCTTCATATGTCTCTCTAATGAATAGATTACAATCTGCTACTCCTTTCTTGAATCCAATCTTTGTTAGATATCCATCTAGTCTCGCATACCATGCTCTAGGGGCTTGCTTAAGTCCATAGAGGGCTTTCTTCAATCTGCATACCATATCAAGTCTATCTGATAAGGTGAATCCTTCTGGCTATTCAATGTATACTTCTTCTTTCAAATCTCCATTTAGGAATGCTGACTTGACATCCATCTAATAAACTTTGAAGTTTTTGACTGTAGCATAAGCTAGAAATAACTTAATAGCTTCTAATATGCTCACAGGTGCAAATGTGTCTGAATAATCAATGCCTTCTCTTTGTGCATAACTTTTACATACTAATCTTGCTTTATTTCTTACTACTGTACCATCTTCATTCATCTTATTTCTGAATATCCACTTTGTTCCAATCACATTCTTATCACTAGGTCTTGAGACCAGTTCCCAAGTGTCATTCTTAATAATCTGATCAAGTTCTTCTTTCATAGCATCATGCCAATCTGTATCATTACAAGCATCTTCAACACTTAAAGGTTTAATCTGAGATAGTAAACATACCTCTTCACTGTTAGCTGAGTTCTTTTCTTGTGAACTTGTTAAGACTTTGCCGCTTTGATCTCCAATGATGTCTTTCTTGGAATGGTTTCTAGATGTAAACTTTGGAACCTTAGTTGATGCTGACTCATCAGCCTTAGGAGTTTCTTCTTCACTTGTCTTAGGGTCATTGAATAACACATCATTGCTATCAAACATTTCTTCAATAACTGTCTCACTAGAAGAGGGTCTGGGTTCTTCTTCATTCATTCATGAGTAATCATGATATCTTTCTTGAACCATAAACTTTTCATCAATCTTAACATGAGCACTTTCAATGATCTTTTTCAATCTTAAATTGAAACATCTATAAGCTTTACTTCTAGTAGAGTAACCAAGGAAAATACCTTCATTGCTTCTTGCATCAAACTTGCCTACTGCTTCATCCCTCTTGATGTAGCACTTGCTTCCAAAGATTCTGAAGTATTTTACTGTGGGAACATTACCAAACCAAAGCTCATATGGTGTTTTGTCAGTGCCAGGCCTCAATTGAATTCTATTGATGGTGTAGATTGTTGTAATTACCGCATCTCTCTAATAGGTGTGTGCAACTTTTCCTTCTATCATGATGGTGCACGTTGTTTCAAGGATGATCCTATTCCTTCTCTCCTCAATTCCATTCTGCTAAGGGGTTCTAGGTGCACTTAACTGTCTCTTTATGCCATGTTCTTCGTAGTACTCATAGAATCTATCAAAGGTGAATTCTCCCCCTCTATCCAATCTCAAACATTTTATCTTTAGTCTAGATTCATTCTCAACCTTAGCTTTGAATATTTTAAACTTTTCAAATACTTCTGACTTATAGAATGCAACCCACATCATCCTAGTATAATCATCAACAAACAAAATGAAATACCTTTCACCATAGTATGATCTTGTTTGAGTTGGACCACATAGTTTAGTATGAATCAGATCCAACTTTTTCTTTGCTGAATTGTGCTTGCTCTTAAATGAATTTCTCACATGCTTTCCCATCACACATTCCTTGCATATAGTATCAACTAGATTTTCTATGCTAGGTAGATCTCTTACTACCTTAACATTGTTTATCTACACTATGTTATCAAAATTGATATGACATAGTCTTTTATGCCACAACCAACTGTCATCAACTTTAGCAACAAAACAACTTGCTTCTGAATTGAGTTGAAAAACATTACCTCTTGTCTTTGATCTTGATGCAATCATAACACCATCCTTGTTGTTAATGATGCATTTGTCATCTTTGAACTCCAACTGATAGCCTTTTCCAAGTAACTGACCAACATTGAGAAGGTTATGTTTCAAACCATCAACATAGAGAACATCATCAGTATTGTTCTTTCAATCTAAGGTGATGGCTCCTCTACCAACTATGGGTTTAGGAGTGTTGTCTTCAAATCTAACCATACCACCATTGTATTTGTCCAGATGAACAAATCTTTCTTTATCACCTCTCATGTGATGTGAACAACTACTATCTATAATCCAGTCTATCCTTATATCTGCTTGGAAAATAAATGCTAGCTCTTGATTCACTTTCTCATCTTCATGAATTGATTTACTATTCATTTTGTCTACAATAGAAATGAATCCAATTTCTTCTTCACCTGATTCATCATCTAAAACTCCATCTCCATCATAGTAACATTCCTTAGAGTACTTAGGCTTGTAATCCTTTTTGAACTTCCTATCTCTACTAGGACACTTAGATGCAAAGTGACCAATCTTATTACATGAAAAACACTTGAATGAAAATTGACCTTCATATTTTCTTTTTCCTTTCTTTTCTCTTTTAGCAATCATAGCAATAAAATCATTTAAAGTTTTCTCTTCATCATCATATCATCAAAATTAGCAGAAGTGATTGCAGATTTCTTACCATGAACTATTGCTTTGAAGGTTGTCTCACTTTTTGGTTCTGTCTTCAATCTTGAAATCTCAAAAGCTAAGATTTTGCTGATCAAGGTCTCTCTCTTGAAATTAGATGTAAGCTACATGGTCTCATCAAGGATGTTGATCTTGTTTTCATATTCTAGAGTGAGAGTAGTCATCAACTTGTCCATGATGTCTTCTTCTAAGACCTCTCCACCATTGTTCTTGATTCCAGCAACTGCTTCATTGATCCTTTGATTATAAGCTCTGATGTTTTCTTTAAGTAGCATCTCTAATGCATTGTATCTTTTCTTCCATGTTTTTTTGTGTGCATCTTTTGCTTGTTTGTCACCTTCAAACATATCTTGTAGGTGCTTCCATATCTTGTGGGTAGTGTCTACTTTCTTTATCTCTGAAAATTCACTATCAGATAGGGCGCTGATAAGGGCTTCTTTAGCTATAGCATTCTGATGAAACAATTCCTTTTGTCTATCAGTAGCATCATCCTTTCCAAGATCTTCTAGGGTAGGAATCTTGGTTGCTTGGATAGTTACATCAAAAACTTCAAATCCAAGGCACTGCAAATGAGTCACCATCGTGTTCTTCCAATCAAGATAATTATCTCCATTGAACTTAGGACTTTCTTTCCTAAAGTATGCCATCTAATCAAACTCAAGCTTTGAAAATTTCTCTCCGAGGCACTTGGCTCTGATACCAATTGTTAGGAATAGTCCCAAGAGATAACTGAGAGGGGGGAGGGGGGGGGGGGATTGAATTAGTTATCTACAAGATTCAATTCTTTATCCAATTAAGTATACTTAAACATAAAGCATAAACACAATGAAAGAACACATAAACACAACACCAATATTTTGGTTACGGGGAAACACAAATAGGTAAAAACCCTGGTGGGACTTGATACCCACTAATATTCTGTACTAGTGTATGATGATCCTTGTTAGAAGATCCTTAACCCTGTTAGGAGTTTCTTTACAATATATTAAGTATAGTAGACCTGGTCAAGGGTCAGACCCTGTTAGGAGTCTTTTACAATTGTCCTTATTAGGGGAGAGGATGCACTATCCAAGAGCTCACTACTCAAATGGGTGAAGGCTACAACCTTCTGAATAATAGATACACACTATATCTAGATCTTGGTGAACTGCACTTTGACCTACTATCTGGATCAGTTCCAATGTATAGAAAAAATACTTTACTTGGTCACATAGACATTCCTTTGATGGTTCTACACTTCACACACTTTGCTCTGCTCTGCTTAATCAACCATGAACCACACTCCAGCAATCACAAATGACTACCAATAAATATCTTTCCCCTAGATGATATAATCAAGTCGGCCTATTAGAACCACCTTGAAATCATATTAGAGAAACCATAAAAAACTTATATAAACATTCTGTCAGCTCTACTATGGACGCAACACATTCTGGGACCTGTCCAAATAAGATAATTGTAGACGCATGCTACACACTGTCGACTCTACCAAAACAACTGTATCTTTCTCCTCAAGCTGAATTATTTCATGCGCTCTTAACTAAACATCAATAAATCTTCTTTAAGCTTAACTCCAAGGGCACATACCCAAAAGATAGGTGCAACTCAAGAACCAATATAATCTCTGTCAGCTCTTATGAATAAACACATGAAACTACTACTAGCGAATGGAGACTGCATAACTTCAATTCTACTGAATATCAGACTATGCGTCCATAACTAAAACATCACTAACATGTCTTCAACATATATCCAAGAGCACAAGGCTCCATGATAATTGTACGGACAACCATACACAGAACACTGCCTGATACTCTGTCAGGAACACTGCTGACACAAGCTGTTATATAACTGTCTGTACTAACAGCTAACCTCTGCACCCATGATATCATGTTGATATCATGTCCATGTTACATATACTAAAATTTTATTGCATAAGACTTCCATGCATGCTACTTTCCATATGTTGTCATCAATGACAAACATACAGTCAGTACTGGCCTACTGGCAAATCTCCAACATATCCAAAAGAACTTCAAAGAGTGAGAACAATCAGTCATAGATATGAATAATTTCATAATTTGTATTTGATTATTATTTGGGATATGAAATATTTTACAGATTCAACATTGAAAGATCTATCATTCTCTTGTCACATTTGACTTATGGATTACATACTTGATATGCTTCAATATTTTGCATGCATCATTGCATAGATGTATGACAAATATGAGGATGAAATCCCTCAAGAACTTGTTTTCTAATAATTATGACCATATGTCAACATTGATTGAAAAAGGTATGTATTAAACATTTTGAATTTTTGTAACTTTAAAAGTATTTAATATATATCTAGATTGAAAGTGGTTCTAATTCTTCTACTTGCTTTTTCCATGTAAATTTGTTGTAGGATATATTTTGCAGTCACAGTGAAAGATATTATGTTGCACATAAGAGACAATAGAGTTAACAAAAGAAGAAATAAGTGATGAAATATTATTTCTTGTAGGTTCCATGATGTATTTATGATCTATTATGTTGATTTATCTAAATTTGAATGTTTATTTTTAATTTCTTTTAAATACATCTTTGGTTCTTGTTTAATTATTTTCATGTAGGTTACCACAAGAAACAAATTTACCTATCAATTAGACCTTCTACATGATTCTTGAAAATGTTATATCTTGTACCCTAAAAATGTTGTATGTATGTATGTCTTATCTTGGAATGTTGCTCCCCACATAGCATCAATTGTAGTGCAACAGACTTACTTAAAATAATTTAAATTGTTCGACATGGGATTCATTAAGTTTTGTTGTAAAGGGTTGCGAAGGCCCTTCAAAACCCGATTTTTCTTTAATCCAAAACATGAGATTCATTTTATTGATTGTCAACCTCACAACAAGATATATTAGTATATCCACCTAGTAATTGTTACTGGCCTATCTCTTCATCCAACTCCATGTTAACTTGGACATTATAAGTGTAATGCCTCATCGAGGTTCCTGATGTAAGGTCAAATACTCAACAAACATGCTATTTTTTTTTAATAAACATAATATTACATTAATGCAACATCTCTAACATGAAATCTCAATAGAAATATATACAACTATGTTCATTTTGAAAATCAATCCAAATGTTCCTATATAAATTATATAAATTATCAACATAAAATCAGTTAAGACTTACAATCACTATAATACCTAAATCATGTCCCCTTTGCCTTTCTTTGTACTCTCCATGATCCATTACCTATAACCTCCAACTTAAAAAGAAAGTAATGACCACCCCTAGTCCGCTCGTAGTCAAAATTCCCATTTCCTTGAGGGGGCTCCATGCATGCTTCGGAGATCTCTCCTAGATTCACATGTTTCCCTTTGTTGCCTCTCTAAAAATGTAAAAACATTTTCCAAAAAATGACGTTTCATTAATTTGTATGCTCTATCTTACAGTGATTGGTGCCACACTTCCTCAGCCCTCCTCTGTAACTCCCTGATCAACGTGAAAGGCCCAATTTTTTGTTAGTGGAAGCAGATGGTGCTATGACAAGGTTATATGTCATTGTAGGTTCCATTCATATTTGTGGACCAGCTTCTGATTATGAACAAGAACTCTGGAGAAATAATTCAAGCTTCTAAAAGCTAAGGAATTTATCCCAGGAAAGAGTGATATCTGCAGACTCTTTGAAAATGTTATTAAATAGCCACGTGCCATGAATTTGGTGAAAAGTCTATGCAGATTGCAATATAATATTAATAAGGGTATAAAAGAAAGGATGCATATTGAAATATCAAGTGTCATGTCATGACGTGTGTATAGTTATTTTTTAGTGGTAGCATTTAAGAATAAATTAAGTATCGTCTTCATTTTAAAGAATTTGTCACGACATTTAGACCTACTTTTCATTTCTACACAAGATATTTAGTGTCCTCGCATGTATAAGGCTAAGCCAAATTCCCTAATCAGGATTTCCCAAGATGAAAACCGCCCATCCCTCATAACGAGTCGTCTCTTTTAGGGAAATGCATTGTTAGTTCCTGCCACCGCAGGAAACTATAGCGGAGGCTGGAACAATTAAACAGTGATTAATCCATTTTTGTTCAGCCAATCAAACTTCTAGAATTTGTTGCCATAAATTTGGCTTTCAAATTGTGCAAGATAAGTTTCATATTTTTTATCCATATTTTGAATAACAAATATTTTAGCTATGTGTTATTGGTCACTTTTTACGGTTGCAGAAGGGTAGGAATTTTTTTGAGATTTCCAATTTCGACAATCAAGAAAGGTTTTTAAAAATTTAAATCTGCATGTGGAGATGGTGTGGAAATATATGGACAGGTGTCACTACACATGTGACGTGTCTTCAAAGCTCAAATCCAAGGTGCTCTGTAAAATGTTGTTCAAAGACTCACTTCTCTTCTAGTTGCCAAGAAAGAGGGCAGGGAGAAATAGAGTGGATCAACACCAACGACAAGGTGTTACAAGTGTGGAAGGGCAGGGCAAGGCAGTGGTCGATAGATTGCCCTTTCTTTGCTTCAAAAAATGTAGGGCAAAGAAAATGGGCTATTGCAGCAAAGAAGGCGACACAAGCTTCCAAGGTGAATAAAAAGATTCAGAGGATGATCACTCTAGATCTCCTCCTTTCAAATCAAGGTTTCAGATATGTTCCGAGTACATTTCTTGCATGGTGCAATCACCTGAAAATGGACAAAATTAATTTATGTGAGTAACCAAGGCAAAAACAAGGCAATAAAATCAAATCAAGCTAAAATCAAAGCAAAATTGCAATCAAGCCATAATCCAAATTTAATTGAAAATCAAAAGTTATAAAATGAATTTAAATCAAATAAATCATGATAAATCAATTAATTGTTCAATTAATCTAATTAATTGCATAGTTCATTTAAATTAAATCAACCCATTCAAGGGGTACACATGGCTAAACATATTAAATAATTTCAATTAATAAATCTTAATTTTCCCTTAACCATCAAATGAGAGAAAATGCATCAACCAATAGGATTTGAGAACCAAGCTCACATGGATCAAGCTCACATTGAATCTCCATCACACATAAGGAGAAAGAATCTTGTCCACCCATTTTGTCCTCTTGTCCCAAGCTTTGAGGACAAAATATTTAAATGGTCTCCAAAGGTGGAACTATGGACTAAACCTCAACTTAACTATGATTAACTCAACTCCACCCCCTACACTTGCCAAAATATATAAAAGCAAAGCATAATTCGATCAATAATCATCCAAAAATATTTGAATAGCATCAAACCTCTTGCAATTTTAAGCTAGAGAGGCAAATCTAGAACTAAATAAGTGTAATTTCATTTGGAATTAATCTTTTAGCTTTGTTTATCATTCTTTCTCATATTAGGATTGTCACTAATGGAAGCTTGCTGAGAGCTTTGTATTAGAAAACTTAATTAGAGAGTCATATAGTGCTCAATTGTCATTTTATTTGCTTAATTAGATTGATATTTGTGGTAATTTAGTTGTTATTTTGATTTATTGACAATACTAACCCTATGGAGATTCTTATTATAGCATACAAAATGGCGCCCACCATGGGGCATTAGGCCTCATTAATTTTCAATTTGGAGAAATTATATTTTTCTTACAAATCCTTGTCTTTTTCTCTATTTTTCAGGTTCTGCAGCACTTTTAATAGTTTTTGTAGCGCATACGAGGTCTAAATCGACACTTCCACAGAAAATTTGTGAGCCTTTGCACAATATTTTCGTGTGTTTAATCCTTCTATCATCTTGTTTATCCTTGTTTCAGCGAGTGTGCCCTGACTCCGAAGCGCTTTCGAATTGTTCTGCAGTGCATTTGATGTTTTCTCTAAGCACCTTTGTTAATTAAAATAGTGTGTTTAATCTCTATTTCAGCGCTTTCAAGTTTTTCCTCTAGCACATTTAAAAGTTTGAACAATGCTTTTAATTAATTTAGCAGTGCTTTCAATTAAATTGTAAATTTGCAAAATCTAACTTTCAAAAAATGATTTCTTTGTGTCTACAGGATGACTGGTCATAAAAGAGTTAAAAATCCAAATACTAGATTTAACAGCGAAGGAAAATCATTGGCTAAACAAATAAAAAAGGAGAATGTAGCCAACGTCAAGCTAGTTTTGGAGAATTCACAACAATAAATTGAGGTATATGAACATTATTTGAAAATTGTAGAAGCATACAAATCAAAATTTGACTCATTAAATTGGATTTATTTGCCTTAATTGATTTGTTTCAAATTTGATAAATAAGGCCCAAATTTCAATTTTTTCTTGTTTTCTTCATTTTGTTTGTTTGTGTTGACTAACTTGTTGAAGAGGAGGCTAGGAAAAGGGAACGATCACCACTAGGTGATTGAAATAATGATAAAATCTCTCAAAAATGCCCCTAGCCTTTGCTAGCTATTGAGGTAAGCCTCAAACTTGGTCAATTTTTCTTTAAATTGTGGCCTTGTGATTTTGTTAAAATCTAGTAACTAACATAGCATAAAAGTATAAAATCAAGCATCTAATTAGACAACCCCTTGTTTGTGGAAAAGAGTAGAAATACTCAATTCCCATCAGTTAGTGGGTTTGGATAAATTGAACATTGTTAATAGTGCTTGGGAAATAAGAATAGATAGGGATATTCTCTTCACCTTTTGGTGAATCAAATTCTCAAAACCTATCTCTTAAATCTATTTTATTGCTTTACTCATGAACATGTTAGATCTTTAGTGGGCTCGCCTTTTGAGATTTGCCTTAACGAGGCTGGTGAGAGGGATAGCCCAAAGTGGGATACATTTGCCTTTGCCACAAATATCCAACCCACTATAAAATAAAATGCATGCAATCTTTATGGGGTGTGTGACAAAAGGATATTAAGCTTTTGAACTTCCTCAAGTAGTCCTTCAGGATTGTGCAAAACTCTGATATATCAATGGTGGGAAGCCTCCTAATTTTGGGGGATGAAAACTTAATATCCATTTTGAACAGAATCTTAATTAAATACCTTGTTAACTTAGCAAAGCCTACCTTGTAAAGCCATGTTTACGAACCAACTTGTGAACTAGGTAGATTGCTTGAAGTTTTTTTCACTAAAAACCCATGATAATGTCCTTACATATTCAAACACTTTCTGTATAGAGGGTTTACAAAAAAAATAAGTGTATTTGTGATTGCTTTGTTTGAAGAATACATACAACAAGTAAGAGATATCCATTTTAAAAATTCATCTTATGCTTTTAATCTCTTCATAAAATGAATAATTACCAAGTTTGGGGGGAAACAATTCTAAATCAAACCATTGTTGAATGCCGGTTTCTACACGATCTCATAGACTTAAACTATATTTACAAGAAGACGACACTTGCATTGCAAAAGAGGTCCCCAAATTTGAATCTCAAAACTCTTTCATAAATCACGACCAAGGGGATAGTCTCCCAAATCTTTTTGAAAAGAGAATTGATCCAATGGATAGAAACTCCACATTTCACGATTACATCCATGGAGGAAATAATGAAAACATTAACCATTCCAATAAAGAGCCTAAAGAAACACTCAAAGACAAAGCCAATAGGGTGGCTCAAGACATTGAATTCCTTGAAGTTATGGACAAACTAATAGAGAGAGATAGGGAAATATATTTCCTTAATTTAGCCCAAGCAGGGTTGAAACATCCACATGATTACGATGTTGATCGACTTAAGAAAGATAAAGAAGATGATAATCCAATAGGTGCGATGAATAAACAATAAAAAATGTTCCAAGAACAAATAAACCTAATGAAGAAGGCAGTTGAACCTAATCCATTTTGCATCAAAGCCTTGTGCCCATTTCCCTTTGATAAGAACTTAGTTATGACACCTTTCCCAATAAATGTGGTCTTTCCAAAATATGACATTTATATATGGGTAAATCAGACCCACAAGACCATCTTAGAGAGTTTTATGCTCTAAGTATTAAATTCATGCATGACACAACCTATCTAATGAGGCTTTTTCCAAGAAGTTTAGGAGGCCAAGCCATGGAATGGTTCTCAAAACTTCCACAAGGGATAAATACATTTGAGGAATTAGCCTCCAAATTCATGACTCACTATTCCTACAACATTGAGCACGAGATCACCATGCTAACCTATGCAACACTAAACAATGAGATGGTGAATCTTTCCTAGGGTGTCTTCAAAGGTGGATAACAGTCTTCACAAGATATCCACAATACATACCCAAAAAGGAAAAGATGGAGATATTTATGAATAACCTAAATATGGAGATGAATTATATGCTCCAACTTCAATGTCCCCCTACTTTTGAAAAGCTCATCAAAAATGGGATAAAAATTGAAGAGGTGTTGGTTAAGAGAGGGGAAATCAAGTTATTCAAAGATAATAAACCCTATACCAACACTAATAACAATCATAACTTATCTAATTATAATAATAATAAAGCAGCCAACAATCACAATGATAAACCAAGACTATGGTTGAAAAACAACAATAAAAATCTTGTGAACGATGGAGTTGTGGAAGCACACAACTTAAAGGCTACTCCCTTTAACTTATCGAGAGGGTCAAATGCAATGTATAATGTCAACCAAACAACCAAAGTTCCTTGTAATAATAAAAATCCCAACAACAACAACAAAAATAAAAACAACAACAACAATCCCTTTAATAATTCCAATGTTAATAAACCAAAACCATTCTTTTCCACATATCAGAAAATAAAATTCACCTTTTTGGGTGAACCTTTGGAAAATGCATTAAGGACTTTGGTGGATAATAAAATCATTACCTTATCCGAATTGAGGCCATATGGACCTCAAATCAAACCCAATTGGAGGAATGAATCTCATCATTGCAAATACCATCGCAACAAAGGACATAAAATGAATGAGTGCATGAAACTAAAACATCTTGTCCAAGACCTAATTGATGATGGAATAATAAAAGTGGATGGACCTCAAAATAATGAGGACCATATGGCATTTAAAAACCCTTTTCTAAACCATGAAAAAGGGGAATCCTGAAATACCAATCACAGTAACAAAAGAGGCAATGAGAAGGTTAACTTTGTTCATACTTATGATAACACCATCAATACTCTAAGGGATGATGAAAACACCATAAATGTGATTGTGGTAAAAGAGAAGCCAAGGGAAGCGACATCTAATGTTGTAACTAGGGGGTAGGAATCAAAGATCACTTTATCAGGAGGGGCCCCAAGAAATGTCTTACCAAATCAAACCTCATCTTCATCTTCAAAGCAATATAATTTGGTAGACCAATTACAAAGAATGCCTTGCCAAATCTCTATTCTCGAATTACTTAAGCTTTCACCAACTCATAAGGAGATTGTAGAAAAATCCCTAGTGGAGACCAACGTTCCTTTAAATTTAGATACAGATAAATTCCAAAACATGGTAGGTCATCTTGTTGCACCCCATTGTCTATCCTTTTTAGAACAAGATGATATGTCTTTAAACCACCCCCCAAAATATGCCTTTGCATATAGAGGTCTTTATCCATAAGCATAGAGTGAAAAGAGTCCTCATTGATAAGGGAGACAGCCTAAATATTTGTACCTTAAACTTGGTTAAAGCCTTAGGGTTTTCGGAGGAAGCTATTGATGCAAAGAAAAAGATAACCATAAAAGCTTACGATGATGAAGAAAGAGCATCCAAAGGTCTCATAGTACTTCCCAACCATGTTGGTCCAATGCAAAAGGAGACCATTT
The DNA here is from genome assembly GCA_027943335.1 of Chamaecyparis obtusa. NCBI lineage: Eukaryota > Viridiplantae > Streptophyta > Pinopsida > Cupressales > Cupressaceae > Chamaecyparis > Chamaecyparis obtusa. The sequence goes on from BSBK01010267.1 coordinate 70,194, forward strand.
TCCAAGTCCTTGACCTAAAACTAAATTACAATATCCTATTAGGAAGGCCATAGATCCATGAAATGCAGGTCGTACCTTCAACCTACCATCAATGCCTCAAATTTCCCTACATGGGACAAGAAGTCATGGTAAGCGGGTATTCAAACCCCTTCCAATATTGTAATAACATAAAGATTATTAATGACTCCTTAGTCCCACATAATGCAGAAGGATCTATTTCCCAAAGACTAGAACAAGCGAAAATTTCAAAAGATCTTCTATCTTTGAAGGGAAAAGAAAAGGAAGAAAAAGAAATTGTTGTTGAAAATAATCAAGGTCCCACTAACTTGACTACATAGACAAAAGGAAAAGAGAAAGTTACTGAGGAAAGGGTTCATGATGAACAAAAACACTTGACCAAGAAAGATCCATTCAAATTTACACCAAAGATGCCTATTATCAAAAGATGGACCACATGATGAAGAATCTCAAAAAGAAATGTCAAATCAAATAGAAAGGGGTAGGTGAATACTCCTTATCCATGATGGATCTACCCTTATCTCCAAAATCCCATGGAAGACAATCTAGTCTACCTCATGAATATAATGATCACTTTGTAAGGGCAAGCACTTCTTCATCCATGGATGAAGAAGATAATGAAATCTTAAATTGGATATATAAGGATAAAGAGTCAAGTACTCATGAAAAGCGCATTCAAAACACAAGCATTCCCACTCATCAATATGGCATAGGATTTCAAATAATGTAGAATATGGGGTATAAAGAACAAGAGCCTTTAGGTACAATAAATGAAGAACTAATAGAACCTATTGAAATGTCATGGAGAGATAGTAAAGAAAAGACTAGATTGGGTTACCTAGAACAACGGTACACTCAAAAGAAGTATCCTAGGGTTTATGACCAAATCTTACAACTAGGTTCCCAAAGTGATGAGGATTCAAAAAATTGGGAATGGGACTCATTGTCAAGTGAGTCATGTCAAGATAAAAAGTTTGATTTCATTCATACTTACACGCCTAGTAAGGAAAAAGAACAAGCCTCAGGATCAAATCAAGATCAAGCTTAAAATTTTAGCCAAGAGGTCTTAGATAATGTGCCAAGTGAGTAAATTGAAGGAAATCAATGGGTAGGAGAGCCTTATGTTCCAACATGGAGACCTACTATAGGGGAATCTAACCCTAGTTCTCTAGAGCATTTCGAAGAAGCACATATCATAGATTTAAGAAATACAATGTTTGAACCTTAAAATGAGGTCATGTCCTTAAGCCCTATCGAACCAATGCAAAAATTCAATCCCTTGTCCCTTATCTATCCAAACCTAATTGAGTGGGATTCCATCGAGCCTACCATCCTTCCGACATTCTTGAATGATAACTTGGTGTCCCAATACCTTAATGTAGTTGAACATTCCTCTACCATGGAATATCAAGAAGAAGTGACAAAGGGGATTATTCAACCTTTTTGTTCGGAAAAAAGTGAAAAAAACAAAAAAAATAAAAATGGAAAGAATCTAATGTTGAAAACCACATTGTGTCAACATTAAATAAAAAAGAAAAGGAAATAAAGAATATTTTTGAAGGTGAAAACCCAAAAAAGGAACCTAAGGAAGGAAGATTGGATACTTTTCCTGAGCACTATGAGGAAAGATCACCTATCCTGATTGAACCAACAAAACAAGTTAACATCAGGTCAGAATCATAGCCAAGAATCATACACTTAGCAGCATCCCTATCTAATGAAGAAAGAAAGGATTTCATCAAATTCTTCAAAGAAAAACAAATCAATTTTTCATGGTCGTATGATGATATGCCAGGACTAGATCCAAATTTAATCATGCATAATTTGAATATTAGAGAAGGAGTAAAACTGGTCAAGCATAAACTGAGAAATATGCATCTGCACATAGCTTTTCTTGTAAAAGTGGAGTTGCAGAAATTGCTAAAAGTAGGGTTTATAAGAGCCATTAATTATGTTGAGTGGATTTCAAACATTGTGCCTATTTCCAAAGAAGACAAATCTATCAGAATTTGCAAGGAATTTAGAGATCTTAATCTTGCATGTCCTAAAGATGATTTTCCTCTACCAAGCATAGATGTTATCATAGATCTAACAACAAGACATTCAATGTTCTCACTTATAGATGAATTTAGTGGTTATAATAAAATAAAGATAGCACTTGAGGATCAAAAAAAAAATGGAATTTACATGTGCATGGGGGACATTCTGCTAGAATGTTATGCCCTTTGGTCTCAAGAATGTTGGAGCAACCTATCAAAGAGTCATGACAACTATATTTCATTTCATGATGCACAAGTTCATGGAGGATTATGTAGATGATATACTTGCTAAATCCCACTCAAGGGAGGAACATCTACTCATCTTAGAAATAATATTTTTAAGATTAGAATAATTCAAAGTAAGACTAAATCCAAAGAAATGTGCATTCTGTGTACAATCAGGAAAGTTATTAGGATACATAGTTTCAACCAAAGGGATAGAGGTAAACCCATCCAAACTAAAGGAAGTCATGGAAATAGGGGCACCTCGAAACATAAGTCAAATGAGGTCACTTCAAGGAAGTATTCAATCTATCAGAAGGTTCATTTCTCAATTAGCAGAAAAATGCCACAATTTTACTCAACTCCTTCACAAGGACACAATATTCAAATGGGATGAGAAATGTGAAGAATAATTCACACTATTGAAAAAATACCTAATGTATCCACCAACTTTGATGCCACCAATAAGAGACAAGCCCTTAATTTTATACATTTGAGTGACAGAACATGCATTAGGGGCACTCTTGGCTCAAGAGGATGAAGATGGAAAGGAAAAGGCCATATACTATATTAGCAGACCATTGGTGAAGTATGAGCTAAACTACACCTTTATTGAACAAACATGTTTGGCCATAGTTTTTTCTTCCCAAAAACTATGCCATTAGTTTGATATAGAGTATGTGGACCGAAAATCTATCAAAGGCCAAGTAATAGCTGATCAAATAGAGGAGTAACCTTTACAAGATGAGCATCCAATCCGAGTAGAATTTCTAGATTCTGAAATTATTAATGTTCAAGAAAAGACATGGAAATTGTACTTTGATGGTTCCTATACACAACATGGATAAGGAGTAGGGATACTATTAATTACTCCTCAAGGGTCCACAATTCCAAAATCATACAAATTGTTATTTCCATGCACAAATAACATAGTTGAGTATGTAGCATTGGTCATTGGCATAAAGTTGGCATTATAATGGAAAGTAACAGAGCTACAGAACTATGGAGATTCCCAACTAGTGATTAATCAAATCAATGATGAATATCAAACTAAAGATGATAAGTTGATATCATACAAGAACATGATTGAGAATCTCAAGAAATACTTCACTCTAATCACATTTGAACAAGTACTATGGGATAAGAATAAAGCACCAGATGCAATGGTTACATTGGCATCACTTCTCTACATACCAGATCAAAGCGCCAGATATTAATTCCTGGTAGAAGAAGTGGGACAACCTGCATTTGACCCTTCCCATCCTCACACCATTTACTTACTAACAAGACATGACTCACCTTGGTATGGAGCCATTTACACCTACTTGAAAGACCAAATTTTACCCATAGACCAAACCAAAAATCAAAATAAAATCTTTATACGCCAAGCTTCTCGCTATACCTTGGTATCTAACATGTTGTATCGCAAGAGTCTAGATGGAATGCTTCTAAGGTGTCTAGAGAAAGAGGAATCAACCATAGCCTTATGAGAAATTCATGAGGGGGTTTGTTGGTCACATTTGAATGGTTTAACCCTAGCTAAGAAACTCCTTAGGATAGGATATTTTTGGCCTTCTATGGAGAAAGATACATGTCACTTTGCAAAAATCTGTCATAAATGTCAGCACCATGGGAACTTAATCCATGTACTAGCACAAGAGCTTCATCTTGTGACTACACCTTGGCACTTTTATCATTACTCCAATGGAATATTTTACCAAATGGGTGGAAGTTGTACTCTTATCCACTGCCACAAGAAAGAAAATATCCTTATTCATTTTGAATCACATAATTTGTAGATATGGCGTTCCTCATGCCATTATAATGGATAATAAAAAACATTTCAAAAATAAGGATTTAAAAGAACTATGTATAAAATTTCATATGGTACATCACTTATGTTCAATATAGTACCCACAAGGTAATGGGCAAGCAGAAGCTACAAACAAGATCATCTTAAAGATATTGAAGAGAATAGTGGATAATTCTGGGAGAGATGGGCACATTCAAACAAACCCTACTATATGAGCTTATAGGACAAGCATTAGAACACCAACAAGAGCTACACCATTCTCGCTAGTTTATGGAGTAGAAGTTGTCTTACTTTTGGAGGTAGAAATTTCATCTTTAAGAATCTCATTACATGGGTTATTAAGTGAAGAAGACTATAGAGTTGCTAGGTTACATGAACTAGAACTACTAGATGAAAGACAACAACAAGCTTTTGACCAATTAAAAATGTATCAAAATCGAATGTCAAGGGACTATAATAGACATATCAAACCGAGGACATTCCAAATAGGTGACCTAGTATTGTGAGAAAACCCTAAGAATCAACTAGAAAGGGAGAAGAAAGGAAAATGGGAAGCAAAATGGTTAGGACCTTTTGTGATCACTTCGTCTTTTGGAACTAGCATTTACAAACTAGCTGATTGTGAAGGAGAAGAATTGCAAGAACCCATTAATAGTATACACCCGAAAAGGTTCTACACATGAAATGATTAGAAGGGTATACAAAAAAAGAGTATCATAAAATTAGATGAGAGAGAATCCTATTTATTGTATATAGTTAAAAGAGATACTGAAAATTTCAAAAACATTGAAAAGCAAAAAAGAGAAAACAAATCAGAAAAGTAGAAAAGATAAAAAATAGTGGAAAATTGAGCATGGAGAAAGCCAACACATTATGAAATGATCCTCAAAAAGATGTTGTCTTGGTGAAAACCTAGCAAATAAGCACCTTGATGATATGGAAACAAAAAAATTGAAAAAAGAGAAAAATAAAAAAAAATAAAAAAAGAGAAAAAGCACCTTGGTGAAAACCTAGAAAATAGGCACCTTGGTAGCAAAAAAAAGGGAAAAGCTTTAAAAAAAGAAAAAAGAGAAAATTCATTCAATCGGTGAAAACCTAGTAAATAGGCGCATTGAAAGTCCAAGTCAGTCTCATGTCTAGTTGTGATCCTTGTAAATATTGCATTCATCAGCATTTGTATATATTGCATAATAAACCACATAGTTGCATTTGCAAGTACCTAAAGGTTTTGTCATCAATCTAATCTGCAAAGTGTCCCAAGTCCCATAACACAATCATATCAAACTGGGGGAAAAAATCTACTCTAAAGGAGGAAGGATTCGTCAAAGAAAACATCAATCTGACACCAAATCAATTCATCAAAGAACAAGTGAAACACTTACCCAATCAGTCTCAATCCTAATCTAAACATCAATTGAACCAAACAAAAAAATTTGATCCAAGATCTCACAAAGACCTTATCTTTATCAGGATTAAAAATATGAAATAGATGGAACTATACTTGAAATATGGATTTGAAAAATGATGCAATTTTTTTCTAAGTGTTGACTTGATTGATGAAATCATGTCTTTCTAGCAAATCGATGGAAGTTTTTAAACTAGACAAGCTATGATGAAAGCATGATATTTTATTGATTTCTAAATGAGTGTTTTAAGGCCAAAGTTTAAAGTATGTAACATCCGTCTAATGACATGATCATCAAAGAATCATTGAGGACATATACATATGGAAAACTAAGATTTTTTTTGTCTACGCAAGAGGATACCTTGGATATTTTGATGTTAAATATCATAATACCAAAATCCACTTGCAACATAGAATTAGATGAAATCAATATTTATACTTTCATGATTGAGTTCAATCAGTGATAGTTAAACTAGGGAAAGTGTCATAGAAAAGGAAATAGGTATTCATATAATCATGTTTGAACTAGTGATGGTTGTACTAATTTCAAGATTCTACAACTTCTCAATGATGAATATAAACTCCTAATTTGTGAATAGTGACAGTTAGCTGCATCCATCCTAGATTAAATGCATTTAAGTGATTTTCCTTTCTTAGTTTGAAAACAACTTTGAAAAAGAGAAAAAGAAAAAGGGGGGGTGGAGTTGAAATAAAGAATCAAAAATCAAATGTTCATCGAAAAAATATGTGATAGAGTGTGTTGGAAATAAAAATCAACAACAGAGGTGCTTTGCATTAGATTCATTGTATTTATTAGATTCATCTCATTCATGGTAATCTAGCATATATTTAGGGCATTAACTTTAAAATCATTTAGATTCATTGCAATTCATTATCATTATAGTTTCATATCATTAAATTCATTTTAAAATTCCATTTACATTAGTTCGCATACATGTAGTTTGTTCCATTCATTATCTTTCATCATATCACATTAAGTTCATTTAAATTACTTTGCATTAGGTTGCCTTCATTTTAAATCAAATTGTTCACCATGTCATTTAGGTTCATTTAAATTCATTGCACTAGTTTGCATCCATCAAGTAAATCTCATCTTTCAGTTGCATTAATTACATCATTAGGACATTTTTAATTGCATTCGGTTAAATTTATTTTAAAATTGCACTTACATTAGTTCATTTACATCTAGATCAACATTTCATCAAGTTCATTTACATTTAGCTCAACATTTCATCTATATATCATTGCATTTACATCTAGATCATCATTTCATCCATATATCATTATATCATGGCATTTACATCATCATCATTAACTCATATATCATTTATATCATTTACCATAACATTTATCATTAAAACATCAACATCCATACATTGCATCATATTATTACATCACATTTGTGTCTTATTTACATTTATTGCATTCATGGCATTACATTTCATACATCCATAACGTCAAATAAATGCATCCATAAGCATCAACATTGCATAGATTTAATCAGTAACTTAGTAAAAACCATCATCATAGATCATAAACATTAAATCATGTATCACATACATCCATCTATACTATGTCATAAGTAAGACAATCTCATAAATAGACATGTGCATTCATATCATAAACTGCATTTGAAAAGCATAAAAATAAAGCATGTAGAGATAGAATCATATAGATCAACATATCATATAAAGAACCTGTAAAAAGAAGTCCAAACATATGATGACATCATATAAGGTAAATCTATCAAATGAGTATTAGAGTCCATAATATCATCAAAAGTCCATTAGTATATGGGAATCAAAGTCCATATTTAAGCATAAACAAGTATCAAATCATAAACAACATCAACTGATAAAAGAATAATGTGAGTCCAATATCTCAATATAAAAAATAGCATCATAATGTACATCAAAGAATGTGTAATGCCCCACCAGGGAACCCATGAGAACTTAACCTAAACATGCGACTAAGTTTGTAGAATAATTTTAAAAAAAAAAAATTAACATAGAAGATAAACATCAATGCAGAAGCAATTACCATTTACTCACATTAATATAATAACCAACATAGGTTACAACTCTCAAGGATTCCATGACGAAGATTACGTTAACATTAATTAATTAATTTAGATTAGGTACAATTACAAAACTCATATAAATAAATGAAGGATAAATTAACATCACATAGAAGATGACATTTAAATACAACTCGTACCATAAGGTATCCATAAATCTACATCCACTGCACATGTCGCAAGGTATGTAATATAATAATAGAAATAAAGAACACAAGACATCTCTGAAGAACTAATACAAAGATACAAGATCACAAGGAAGAAGAAGAACATAGTACAACTCCAACAATGAGGAACAAGAAGGAACAACTACAATAGGGATCATCCAACACTGGTACATGAATGTTAGAATCTCAAATGGTAAAAGAATCACTACCACTCGACATCATGAATCCAAATGGTCCACTCCCACCGTGCTAAGGAGACTACAACATATCCCACTCGGATAACAAACAAAATACAACAAGCAAAGGAAAGGATTCCTGAAAGCTCTCTAACTCAAGACTTGATAAGTAATAATGTCATGAAAGACTCACTATACCAAAGGCAACCAACACATGTAGGATAACTAGACTATGCATAGGAAGGTGTTATCATGTATGTCTAACCCTTGAGTTTTGTTCTAGTAATCTTGCTGGATCCCGGCACCCAAGTGACCTTACATAGTGTCAATGACCTCTTGTACTGACGAAGCCATCGACTATGCCAACTCATCCCTTAAAAGGGGGCTAGACATCTTCCCCATTCCCACCTTAGTCTATACTAGCACTAAGCCAGGGTGAGGAAACCATATCTTATTACGTTCATTTTTAAGTCTCTCAATGTTATATTTAGTTATCACTTGATTAAGATACTTAACAATAAGTGATCCTGGAAGCCACTTGTGGGCCCCGACGCTTATTGCAAGCCACCTCCTACTGCATATCTAGGTAAATTACCCTAGGCTCACGGATCTCACATAGATCATAAAAAGATAACAATGTCCCTTAGGACTGTTCCACAAAATAACAGGAACATACTGGTTCCCACATAACCATGATATCACAAAACACTCACAAGTGTTCACAAAAGAATATACACATGATCCCATGGATCAAACATAAACAGTCAATACCATATTCTCCTCTATAGAATATGAGGAAAAACTCAATACAACATGAGCCCAAATGGTTAAATCAGGGATGATAATCAGAATATAGACCCACATCAAATATACTACTAAAACCATGTCATAACCACTCATACCCAAGCCTTTGTTTTCCCCCTAGGTCTTCTAGTACCCGATAACCTATAATGCAAATGAAGACACTACAGGAATGAGGAAAACAACACTCGCGCCATAAAGATCTAAAACTGAGCCATAATCATTTACACTCCATACTCATCAAAATTGAATTCTAAAATGGGAATACATTAATCACTATAAGACACTCATCGTAATCATTAAGATAATACAATAATTAAAAGAGCATTCTCTATTTATGTTCCATAAATTCAGTAGAGCAAAAGCACCCAATTTCAGTAGAAAAGTGCACGTTAATTTCCAATTAAACTATGTATCAAAATACCTAGAAAGTGATCTACTTGTTGTCTATAGATTTATCACATCCAATAGAGTAATGAAATATCTCATTAAATCAAATAAATAGCCATCATTAATCACACAAACTATGACCAATTAAATGTCGATTTGACTCTACAATTGGTTAAGTAAATCAAATTTCCAGTTCAAATAATAAACCCTAGCATTTCATTTAGTACAACAACATTAGCCTCATGAAGTTGCCATAACTCCAAACAAAATCTAAATACATACAATAATAAAAATTATTAAATTTTCCCTTATGAATTAAGATATTCATCTAATAAATTAAAACCATCTTCCAAAGAATACTACTATAAAACATCATTTATTAATATTAATAAAATTATCAATAATAATTATTACTACAAATAAAAATTATTAATACAAATAAAAATTATTAATAAAAGTTATAAATAACAATGATTAATAACAATTATTAATATAAATAAATACCATTAATAAATTTACTAATAAAAATAATAATGAAAACTTTCTAACAAAATTTATTAACAAATTTAATTAACACAAAAAATAAAAATAAAAATTAAATACATATTAAAAAGAGCCAAATAACAAATAACAAATATTGGGTGAGGGCGGGTCCCACGTGCCCCACACCCAAAGCACTTCCCCAAACCCCTACGTAGGCAGGAGTACTACCTACGATAGTATTCACTACCCACAACAGTGCAGTACTGTCGAGGCAGTGTGCCTACCTAGGTGGCAGAGGGGGTAGGGGGGGTGTGGTTGCCCCCCCCACATGCATTCTAAATTTTTTTAATATATTTTCCATACGAAATTTTTAAAACATTTCAAATCTCACAAAAACATTTCATTTACAAACCCACTTTTTAATATTCGATTTAGTATTTTTTTAATATAAAACTAATGCTTTTATTTTGTTTTGTATTTTTTTTTGACAGGGACAGGCTTATTTCCGAAAACGGAAAGAATAGTACAGAAGGGAGTTTTTTCAGATATGGAAATTTTTGACTTTTTACAAACCATGCCAAGATTTTGTCTTTTCTCTCATCTATTTTTTTTTCCTTATTTATTTGTAAATACATTTCCAATTTTACTAGTATAATTTTTGTCTTAGTAAGCCAATAATTCCTCTACTGTGGTAATTTTGCCTTTGACTGTCATTTTTGACAGAGAATGAGATTTTTTCCCAGAATGGTAATTTTTCACCCAAATTGGATTTTTGACATCTACCCATTTATTTAATTCAGCCACACTGTAGTACTAACTATATATAGATTAATTTTTTTGTTTTCTATGCGTTCTAGGATTAATTTTCTCCCGAAATTTCAACAGCATAACCTTACTATGCCAAGTCTATATAAAATTACGAAATGACAAACCTATGATTTTTCTAAACCTCAAATTGAAAACATAAATAGATAACAGATCTAAATCTATAAATCAAATCAAACATAGAAAATTGCTAAAAGTTCTACAAATAAAATCACAGGAAAGTTCCTCAAACACCTACCTCAACTCCAATGCTAGAAATTAAATTAGATTGCCTGTAGAATGTTGAAACTCTCAGATCTGACAACAGAAAAGCTCAACCTACAGATCTAAATCACAGTGCATGCAAATCCCAAATCCAGATGTGAACAAATCTTCACCCAGAAATTCAAGCACACACACCAAAGCTCAAGAACACAAAGAAGTCTCAAAAACTCCAAAAGCTCTCTCCAAAAATCTCTAACAATCTGATTCCTCTCAAATGAATGCTAATTCCCCCTATTAGGGATTCAACTCCACCAATCATGCAAAACCCTAGATGACTCACAAAAGAACTCCTAATCAAACTCTCCCACTTTAGTTGAAAGAAAATACTAATTAATAATTAAAAATAAATCTAATTGTGCACAACTCAACTTAGTCTCCTAAGGACAAATTGTCACCTTTTCAAACAAGACAAATTCAAACTCAATAAAGCACATGTTAAAATTAAAAACCTTTATTAAATAATTTAATATTCCAACATCATTAAATCATGTAATTTATTAATTTAATAACTAATGGACAATATTAAATTATATTTTCACACAATTAATTAATTAATACCAAATATCCTAATATTTGATTTTTAATTAATTAATAATCATACAATAACATAGGAAATAAATTTAATATTATTTTTCCAAATATAATATTACTTTCCATGACTATAGAAAAATCACATAATCAAACAACAATAAATCAAGATCATCGAATAAACATACAAAATCAGAGAAGGGGTCCATGAACTGTGTCACCTGACATATTCGGGTAGGGTAGACAACAGATACTTATCCAATACCTAGGATAAATGGGTTTGGGTTAGGGTTTTGGATCCGTGTTATCTCCCCTCTCTTACCATTTGAGATATTGCGATAGGGCACGCTCATCTTGACAATTCAGGGAAGATGATGCCCGGTACCTACGAACTTACATACAACACTCGCATGTACAAACATAAATAAATATATAATAGACAATGTCAGGGATCGGCCGATCATGTGGATCTTGCAAGAAAGTAACTATGACTCCATCCCTCAACCACATCAGGCATGTCAAACATAAATGTAAAACAAACACATCAACCATACACATGCAAGTATGGGGTCAGTGAAATCATAAACATTGATGATTTCCTAACATATAATTTAACATCCTAGAGTAATCATAACATTTATAAAATCAGACTAGGGGTGAAGTACTACAGAATGAATATATCATATCCAAAATCTCAATTGCCAGAACCACTAGCACCATCAGGGTCAGAACCAGGATTGGGACCTCAACTCGAGCTAGCTTGTAGCCCGTGCTGACTCATGGAAGCCATGAAGGCCTGCATCATGCTCCCCAAATGAATGACCTACTATCTAATCTCTGATACATCAAACTGTAATACCCAAACATTAGTAGCATATGCTAGAGCCTCTATCGAAGGAGCTTGTACAAGATGAGCCTGTGGTGGATCCATAGAAGTATATGGAATAGATGAAGATGGAGCCATAGAAGAAGATGGAAGAACAAAAGAAGATGGAATATAAGTAGATGGAATAGAAGAAGATGGAATAACAAAATAAGATGGCATGGAAGAAGAAGAAGGACCCTATGTAGGAGGAGCCTGTGGAGGTGGAGGTGCCGAAGGATCCTGTGCCTGATATAACAAAATCTATGTTGCTTAGACATCCACATCAACAACAACCTATGCACCCACCTGTCTGTAAACCTTCAATCTATGTTGGCCCCATCTATCCAATCTGTCCACACCCATCTGATGTCGGGCTCTATAAGGTCCACCCCTTACCCTCACTCGACCACCACTCATCTGTACACCACCTCTGGGAGGAATAGGAGAAGCAACAATCATAGGTATAACAACCTTTCCTCCTATGTCACCCCATCATCCCTGTCATCCTTGATGAGCTCATCTCTGACCACCACCGCTATCATCACCATCGCCACCATCTTCATTAGACTCCTCCTTGATCCCTGGCACTCTCTCAGCTAGATCGGTAAACCTAGGAAATAGGTTCTGAATGAACCACGTTGCATAGTCATTAGTCATACCCACATCTACTATGTGGTCTCTCATATCCCACGCAAGGTGGGGCAGCTACACCAACTCCTCACAAGCAGTCTGATAGTCAATCTGAGGGCCCCATAAGGACCTCTCCACCTGTACTTAGGCATATAAGGCCAATCCTCGTGGCATAACTTGTATGCGGCTAAACTGACATAGGACCTTTCAAGAAGAAGAATCTCTCAATAATCAAGGGCGTATACCCTATCATCCAACAAGACATGCACATAAATGGCAACTCGGTTGCATCCTCCGACCATGCCTCATAGCCAATGTATGGTCTCCAAACAACTTGATCAATGTCATCAATAATGAGGTGCCAGTAGTCTAACTTTCCCAAATGGGCCCGCACCACCATACTCTAGTACATCCAAGCGAAGGGCCAACTTGGATCATGATGTTGAACTAATATAGGCCAAGTGAAAGGGATATGCTCCCATGTCCATAACTATAGTAGGACCACCCCAACAGAAAGAGTAGCCCCAGGCCAATATACCACATCATGAAGCTCATGGTACACCTGAGCTAGGACACACGATCCCCAATCAAATATGTGAGATTGCATAATCATATCCTCCAGGATCTTGCCCCAACCAATAACAAATTCATATCTATGCCAATCAGGAACAAGAGAACCACCAACGCATGCACCCAAAACTACAGGAAGAATGGGAAAGGATGGAAACTGTGCCCATTGAATACTCTCATCCCCAATCATTGGGTTAGAAAATAACCACCTATATATGGTCCCATCCTACACTTGATCATAGTATATCAAATCCCTATGAGAAGGGATGCGAAACAACTGATAGACATCCTCAAGACTGATGGTCATCTCCCCCATCGAAAATGGAAAGTGTTATAGTCAGAGTGCCATTACTCTACCATAACTATAAGTAAACCTTGATTCATGTAGAATTGAGGGAGAGAGAGAAGGAATGAAAAATCACATCTACCTATGACTCAGCACTCTGCTCAGCTCAAGTCATCTATCATACTGAATGGAAATGGGTACAAGCCATGAACACTAAGCTTTTTAAGCTCGACTTGCAAAAGCAAGTTAAACACATCAGAAATCAAAATCATTACATATTGGATCATCTTAAGTCAATCAAATAATCAAAACCAAATCAAACCATAATCAATTTTCTCGATTCTATTCAAAGAGGATGGAAAATTTATCATCATCCACTAGCTAAATTAAGATTGACCATCAAACATTCAATATGACATGACTAGAATTGACATCATATGACTTGCTATCAACCAGTCTTGATACCTAAGCCAATCACCTGAATGACGACACCAGATAGATCAAAAAACTAACTCATAAGCTCGTACACTTCACCAAATAGGGTACATGTGCTATTTTAATGCTTAAAAAGGATAAAAATAAAAAAGCATAATTTAAAATGGTAAACGCACAGTAGAATTTATTAAACGTGCTACAAAAATGTGTATGAACTACAGAACTTAGTACGTGCTATAAGAAACCCCTATATGCGTAGCTAAAATAATCAAAAGCGCAATGAAAATTGTATGTGCTGTAGGAAAGGATGGTTGCGAATTGTGCCCTAATTCTAATGTTTGTATGCGCTATTAAAAATGGTGTATGCACTGCAAAAAACTGCAGATGTGCTTTAAAAAGGTTGTACACACTACTAAAACTATTGTGCACACTATTTAATTTAAAAAAGGAGAAAAACATAGTATTTCCTAGAAAAATCTAATTTTTTCAAATTAAATACAAAATCTAATAAAGCAGGTTGTCGGAGTACATACCGGAGGTGCGTAGCAAGGTCGATGCAGATAACAGTAGTCTCACTTGAACCTATGCTCGTGAATTGGGATCACTATCGTCGAAAAGCTCAGAAGGGGGTCAAAAGGAAAGTGAAAAGGGAAGGTAGAAATGAATAGTAAAAAGACCCTTTACCCCTACATATAGCCTAGTTTGACCTAAAAGGGGCATCTTTGACCAGAAAATGACCTGGGAGCCAAATATTTCACCCGTTTAGCCAAATTAGGGGCATTTGTCAATCACATCATCACAAATGTGTTATCAGAAATGAAATAGAAATTCATTATTAATTGAACTCATTCAACACAAATTGATCAAAAAAGCAATATCCTTCACCTGGATCAAATTTCATTTCATTTTTGAGGGGGCATACACTTGGAAAATTAGGACCAACATCATAATCAATGAATCAGGGGCACGACCATCAAATCAAAGCTTAGTCTTTTATCAGAATTTTTTTTTCTTATCAATCGAAAGGGGCATCAAACATGAAATCAGATCAAATCAGGCACCATATCAAATAACCTATCATCCGAATGACCATCGAGGACTTCAAATCAATCAAAACCACATCAATCCCATCATCAAAATCTACATCTTATATCAAACATCGAATCAGACATCAATGTAAATCAGGACTTCGCATCATAACGATCAGGGTATTCTTTGAACCGATATGCCTCATGCATCGATTCAAAGAGGGGCATTTGTAATCACCTGAAAATGGACAAGATTTATTTATGTGAGAAACCAAGGCAAAAAAAAGGCAATAAAATCAAAATCAAGCTAAAAGCAAAGAAAAATTACAATCAATCCATAATCCAAATTTAATTGAAAATCAAAAGTCATAAAATCAATTTAAATCATGATAAATCAATTAATTGTGTAATTAATCTAATTAATTGCATAGTTTATTTAAATCAAATCAATCCATTCAAGAGGTACACATGGCTATTAAACATAATAAATAATTTTAATTAATAAATCCCAATTTTCCCTCAACCACCAAATGAGAGAAAATGCATCAACCAATAGGATTTGAGAGCCAAACTCACATCGAATCTCCATCACCCATAAGGAGAAAGAATCTTGTCCACCCATTTTATCCTCTTGTCCCAAGCTTTGAGGACAAAATATTTAAATGGTTTGCAAAGGTGAAACCATGGACTAAACCTCAACTTAACCATGATTAACTCAACTCCACCCCCTACCCTTGCCAAAATATATAAAAGAAAGACATAGTTCAATCAATAATCATCCACAAATATTTGAATAACATCAAATTTCTTGCAATTTTAAGCTAGAAAGGAAAATCTAGAGCTAAATAGGTACAAATTAATTTGGAATTAATCTTTTAGCTTTGTTTATCATTCTTTCTCATATTAGGACTGTCACTAATAGAAGCTTGCTAAGAGTTTTGCATTAGCAAACCTAATTAGAGAGTCATACAGTGCTCAATTGTCATTTTATTTGCTTAATTAGATTTCTATTTGTGGTAATTTAGTTGTTATTTTGATTTATTGACATTACTAGCCTTATGAAGATGCATCCTATAGCATACACATGGTTCAGATTAAGGATTGAGATCATGAGGTTTGTTCCATTCCACTCATTTCTATTTTTGTTTTAAAATTTGTTTTTTTTCTTGTAAACCCATATGTAAATACCCCATAAATTACATATGAGCTAGGCTAGATTCAAATCACAGTTTGTCTGTACCTAATTTCCTTACCTCTTAAGTGGTCACCTCTTCATAATGTACATATCCCATAAAAAATTATCCATAAGCTACTTAAATGCCCTTTTGGGTGAGCTTATTGTATTGTGGAGACCTCTACCAATTCTCCTCATTGGTAGTCTTACTATAGTGTGAGGATTTGAACAAGCTTTCCTTATGGGTTGCCTTGTACAGGCCTGTTGCAGACTATCAGAGGCTCTTTGAATGCTACAAGGTAGGGAAAGCTACAGAAACATACACAAATTTGAAAGTTTGGCTAGAGAATGGACTTGCTACACTACACATCTATCATCCAACTTGCAAATCCACATTCCAACGAAAGCCTAAATTACATTTGATCCATAATTCTCATGTTCTTGTGCCAACCTAGATTTGTTCTTCCTTCTCTTTGTTGGTTGTTGGGGACAAGTTGTTTGAGTACATTGGCATCCTTTAATATGAAATTGTTGATCATAAATTTGTTTGCTTTGTACACATTTATTAGGTCATTGTTTTTCATGTTCCTGTTGTAAATGTAGAATATATCAAAGCTTTTATTTTGGTTATTTTTAAGATCTTTGAATGGGTAAATAAGATGAAAAAAACTTTTTCTTCTCCTTTGGGTTTCAATTACATGTACATCGCTCTTTACAAATCCACTTAATACATAAAATTTTAGATGATTGGGTTGTGGATATTCGTTTTCTTAAGCTTCAATTTTATGTACATGATATACTACATTTTAGATATGCCCATTTAAAAAATTGATTTTAGGATCCAGTGTGCATTGGACACACCCACATGAAGTACAGGAAGGTAGGATCATGGATATAGTATTTTGGAATGTTGTTTCTCTCTCTCAGATAGATTGAACTACATATTCATTATTCAACTTGCACAGAATTGACTAAAATTTACAAAAATGTTGATTTTGGATTTTAATGGTAAGCTATCATGTAAAAATTATGATAAAACCATTTACGAAAGTTATATTTGTGTGAACTTTTTATCACCATTCTTTTAATTGTACATTTGAATCACCGAGCAATAAGTATTTGACTCTTAAAATTATTTCCCTTTTTATGATTTTATTAGCCTTCCTCAAGGATATATTGTTTAAGATTACCCTCTATCTAATACTGAGGTAGTGATATGTAATTTCTCATGTTTTACATGCAAGAAGCCTATTTTAATTGACCTAGCCTAGTTGAGACAATTTCTAACTTCCAATGTATTATCTGTTACCCAAAATTTCCTATGATACAATTTTGGCCACAATCTTATTTTTGCTTGCGAAGAAGATCCACAAAGTTTTATGGCTTGCACCCTTAGCCCCATGTTCTCCAATGTGTCACCATGCTCCAGTTCTGATTGCATGTGCTAATTCGAAGGAACCAGGGAGATTTTCAAATTCTAAGATCTTCAAGAAATACTTATGTCGTAGGGTTCCAAAATTGTTTAAGGCCTAAAGCCATCGATGTTTTATATTTCTCTGATTCTTTTTGAGTTTTAAGTGAAAACCCTGGTTTTTTTCGACCTTGTGCCTTTTTGCACCGGTGCGCTTATCTCCGATGTCAACATTTTTTATCTGCATTGCTACAACTGTGTGGGACCCAGTTCTTCTTGGCGGTTTGGTCACTTGATCTCCAATTTTTCTGATGGTCAAGCCTCTATTTCAGTGATTAGGTGACTATGCAGTCATTTGATCTCCTATCTCTGGCAGTTAAGTGCTTTCCATTCAACGACCCAATATTTTCATAGTCGTGTGTTCACGCAACCCTAGCAGGTGGTTAATGTTATGTCTGGCGGTCTCCATTCTGAGGTGATTGAAGTGTAAAAGGATCTATGGTTGTTGCATGATGGTAAGGAATATTCTTCCCCTTTACAATCTTGCGATAGCCATTCAATGGAAAGGAGATCTGACAAGTGGGTCTGAGGTGCCAGTCGTGTGGTAGTGCTCATTTCCGGTTGGCCGAAGGGTGATGACGAGGATATGATGGTGGGCCTAAATTTTTCAAGTGGGGTGACAGTGCAATATGATCTACGATTGTCACATGATCGTAAGGAATATTCTTCCCCTTTGTGATCATGCGACCACCGTTCGATTTAAAACTGATAGTTGTCCGTGGACCCACTGGTCGTTGTGCTGAGGTGCTTGATTTTCATTGGTGACCGAGGTGGTGATGTGGTCGGAGATTTTTTAGGAGGGGCTTGCGACTGTTATAAGGAATGATCTAGGTCATCCAATCTGTCGGGAAGAATGTGATCGATGGTCGTGTTTTAAACTTGGACTTGGCAGCCGTTTGAAGCTCGAATTTGAATCCTTCTATGAGGGTTTTGCTAGTGCTTGATCCAATGGGCCATATGCGAAGTTGCGGGTAGCTCAGAATTGATTTTTTAGGATAGTTGCAGTTGGGAGGATGATGAAGAAGATCTAGTGGCCATCGCTTGCTGATTTCCCAGGGTACCATGTCTGTGGTTTTACGTCGAAGGATCATTAAAGGGTTGGCACCACCTATGACCATTTATACTTTTAAAATCAAAATATCTGTGAGGATCAAAATTGAGCATTCATGGAAAACCCAATTCAGCAAAATCAGGGTCATGGCGGTGGCGTGAAGCTTTCAACTTGCAGCGGGTGTTCAGATCAAGGCGGCTCGTCTGCGGGCAGTTGTGTTGATGGAATTATGTACAAGGACATATATCTGATTGGCCAAGATATTTTAACAATGCATTTATGATAAGAAGTGACAGAATTAGGGTTTTCTATTATTATATGCAAAATCTATGTAACCCTAGTAAGATTTTTGACTCCTACTTGCATGCAAAGGAGATGTATATAATCATTTTTTGGAGCTTTTAGAGCTCAGAGTTTACATTTTGTAAAAAGAGTTTTTCTTTCTTAGGAGCTATCTGTGGCATTTGTTCTACCCTCTGGCTCTTATAGACTGTAACCTTTCATTGAAATCTCAGATTCAATAGAGGCTATCCATGGCATTTATTCTACCCTCTAGTCTTTTCCTTTTCTGTATTTCTCTTAGTGAATATAATATACTGGCTTTGTTAGAGAAATCTTGGAGTTCCAGAGCCCTTCTTTCTTTCAGCTTATTTGTGTACTACTGTGTCTAATTTGATTTGAGTGAGTTTGTGGGTATACCTCAGCCCCCTGTCATTCTGTCTCATTTCTATGCCCTTTTGCTGAAGAGAACATCTGCTTCCAGGTCACAGTTTGTGTCTTTTGTCTAGACCCCTCTGTGAAACACTTATGCAAGCATGTTTAGAAAGATTGTGTTCTATTAGATTTGAGAGCTTTCATGCTGATTAGGTCAGTGTATCATGTTCATTTTATTTCGGTGTATCACCTAGTAGGTAGTTTTCTTTCAGTCATTTCCTTTCATGCATTCCTTCTATCCCTTTTCACCTCAAGATTTACTTTCCTGTCAAAAAGAAAATTAAGGTGATTATCCAAGAGGAACTAGCCTAGAACTTGGAGGTGTCATCTCAGTTAGCATAGGTCCCACAACCTGGAGATGATTCCCATGTTATACTAAGTTATCAAGACCAAGAGAGCTTGAAACAAGGGTGCAATCTTAGTGTATAACATTATCTTCCACTCAATTTTCTTGATAAAATCTCAAATTTTAACACATGTTTTATTTATCCTTCCACTTTGGTGGTGTATCAATTGCAATTTAATAAGGGCTTCTTCATCGTTATTCTAGTTTGATTAGGATTGTTATTTGATTTATTTTTGACAAAATCCATCATACTTGAATTGATTATTAAAATTATTTCCTTTGTTGAGTCTTAGGAAAGAAGGGGAGATTATTAATAGTAATTACTAGAGTGTGTAATATATGTTTTGGTAGTTTCTTTTGTCATACAAATTACTTTAGTTGTTCATTGGATATAAAGTTTGATCTTGTTACTGAAGCCTTCTATATACTTGAGATGATTTTGAGATTTATATTGCTTGGTAGCAATATATCTTTTCAGAGTTCAAAATAGCTCTATTTAAGTATGTTAGTGGTTATTCATAATTATCCAAGCATCATTCTTCCTAGCTTCCCTTGTAATCTTCAATGCTAGAGCTTTAATCAATTTTCTGCTATTTGAAACCATTCAATATTACTTCTTCCATGCAAATTCATCATATTGGAAACTAAAATTCACTTTTCCTAGTTATATTTAACCATTTAGAATGATGAATATTATCATGTTTTGGGTCATTTCCATTAGAAGTTTCTCAATTCAAGGCCTAATAGGAGCTATTCAAATTACAAATTTACTGTTCTATCCATTTTTTTCCTCCATAATATTAATTTTCTTATATTTAGTGGAACATTTATTACATGGCATGTATGGTTCTTGTGAGGAAGGGAATGTAACATAGTGAAATGTTTAATATAAATTTTTAGTTTTCCATGGTCAAAATCATTGATCATTGTGAAGGTTGGTTGTGTATTACTACTAGAATTATGTTGTTTTGATGTTTCTGATGGTGTTTGGAATGTGTAACTTGATACATAAATGTATTAGAGTATACAATTAGCTACAATAAACACCACCCATGACTCACAATAGATTACTAATGTCATTGTTTTAATCTCTATATAGGACATGATCTGGCATAATAGAATACAAAAATAACCCTATTTATCATTCAAACTATTTTGTATCACCTTCACCATTTTCCCAAAGAAATTCCTAACATTTCACATGTACTAGTAGGTATTTATAGAATTTCACCTATAATAGTAGATATTTATATGTTATTTGGAAGTGAGGTTTCAAATTCTATTTGTCATTTTAACCCTCTTTCAAGATTCAAGGATGGGTGTTCTTATTAGGATAGCCAAGGTGGCTGAAGTTAGATTTGTGAACAATGCAGACCCTAACACCAAACATGTGAGTTCCTACTGTCTTTATTGTCCTTAACCAAAATGTTCACAATAGTTCAAGTCCATGATTGTCTCTCAAATACTAAATTAAATTAAAAAATTTGAGAAAACTACCACTATTCCATCTCACACAAGTACTGTACAGATAATCAAAATATGCATACCAAGCCCTTCTTAGATATGCATACCACAAATTCCATTTGACAAATTTTTGTAAGATATGTCACCTCCTGCATTCAATCTCATCCACCCATCATAAATTTGGAAGCTCATTGTCTTTAATGAGAAGGTGACAATTGTATTCACTTAAATAAAAATTTATCATTATCTTATTACAAAATGATAAACTAGCAATCACACCTTGGTGTGCAATGCGTATGCCAAAGATGTATTGAAGGTAAACTATGTATTTGTCCCTTTTTTTGTCTCTCCATCTCATCCTCTCTATTTTTTCTTCTCTCTATCAATCTATCTCACCATCTATATCTCTTTATATCTCTTCTGCTCTATCTCTCCCTCTCTATGTCTCCCTCTATATCACCTTAGATATCTTTCTATCTTTACCTCTCAATCTATACCTTTCTCTATCTATTTTTATCCCATCCTATCACTTTATATTCATCTCCATCTCTGTCTCCCTCTCTCTCCTCCATATATAGACACATTTCCCTCTCTCCCTATTGATTGAATACAACTATGTTTGATCCTTTCCATTAATACAAATCTAAGGAGAAGAAGAAGTATCTCACTTTTGTAAAAGTCACAATAATTCCAAGTGATTACTTTATCTTAGAAATTATCTTTTTCTCTAAAGAGTAGAAGAGTACCATTTTTGGAGTGTACTCTTATAAAGAAGTGGTTGTGTTCATTGATTCCCATCTTTGTCATGCCCATATTCATTTTTTGAGCATTGTCATGCCATCTTTCCCAATCTTGAGTGCAACTATCTCTTACATATTAGTACATAATCGATTCTTATCTATACAAAATTGTAACATGTATAATTATTTATTTTCCCATTATCCATTTTCAATTATCGCATGATTACGTTCATCTACTAAGGGTCCTCATTAATTTATTATTTGAGCTCATTGAGCTTCATTATATTATATTTCTAATATGAGGAAACCACATTATAATGTACACATATATGATCACGTCTTACACAATCAAGATCACATGTATGACCATGTATTAAGACCTATTGTTATCACACTAGGCCAACATGCATTCTTAGTCTTATTGTGTGATTACATGCTTATCATTTAATATCTTACATTAGGAACACTATTTCTTTTGTATATGTATTTTCCATGAGTTTTTTACATTTAATTGATCATGATCATATATATTTATGCTAGACTCTATTGGTTAATATTAGCACTAATTTTAGTCCTTCTCACTAGTTTGTTCAACTTCAAGATATTTCAGAGTTTGTGGAGAAAAAGAAGCTTCTGTAGACATCAAAAATTGGTCAAGTGCTTTAAAATCATAAAATTGCAAAATCTTATCAAAATGCACTAAGTCTCATAAAAAAGGATCAAATCAAAGTTAAATGGACATTTATTAAATCAAATTGGACAAAATAATTTAAATCAAAGGAAAAATCAAATGATGATATTAAATAATTAAATCAAAGCTTAAAGGGGTGAAAAACACTACATAATTGATTTTAATCAATTAATTGTATAGTTGTTAAATCAAAAATCAAATTGAACCTATTCCCTTACATGGATAATTTAATTAATTAATAGAATTTAATTAATCCTAATATCTTTCAACAACAAATTGAGAAACCAATGAAAATTGAGAACACGAAGCACATGGATCACTCAAAATAGTTGAATCTCAATCACACATACCAAGCTTTGAATCTCAACCACTCAATTTTGTCTTTTTGTCCAAAGGTTTGAGACAACCATTTAAATTGTCCCCCCATTTAAAAACATTGCAAAGTTTTTGACTCAACCAAGGTTAAATCATGATTACTTCACTCTACCCCCTACCCTTGGGAATTTACTATAAATAAGAGGCATTTTGTGAGCATAAGAAGCAATTAGAGATTTGAGGAGAAAATCATCCTTATTATAGTCATTTTATGACTAGTTGAGAGCATTTAGAGATCATTTATCATTTGCATTTGCATTTTATCATAGCATAATGGAGAATTGTGAGCTAGATTAAGCATAGTAGCATCATATATTTCTCATTTTAGAAGTGTCATTAGTGGAGATTATGCTGAGAGGTCTACTTACCATATCTAATTAGAGAACCATGAGATGTCATGGATTTTAGTTTCAATTCTTAGTTTAAATTTGCATTGTATTTGCTAAGATTGTTAGTTAATGATCCTAATTTCATGAAGGTCTTAAACATACACACACAAATGGCGCCCACCGTGGGGCCTCAAGCCTCATTTATAACATTTTTATCAAATTTTATGCAATTTTTGTCTTCACTTTTCCATGAATTTTGCAATAAAATAGGAGAAATGATGCCTATGAAGGATTCAGTGACGCCTATGGCTATTCTGACGATTCTTACAAGTAGTTAACTGATGCCTGGAATGATTCCTTCTATTTTGTCTTTTATTCTCTCTAACGCCTGCGAAATAAAGTGTCATGCCTATGAGATAAAGTGTGAAGCCTGCGAGATAAAGTGTCATGCCTATGAGATAAAGTGTCACACCTAAGAGCGTAAACCGATGCCTATGACTTGAGAACTAACACCTATTAGCTATTCTTTGCCACCTATGATTTTTAATCTTACACAATTTATAGTTATTTGTGATGCCTTCTAGCATTTAAATGATGCCTACTAGCATTTAAATGACATGTACTAGCATTTAAATGATGCATACTAACTTTTAAATGATGCCTACTATCCATTAAATGATGTGTACTAAATTTTAAATGACGCCTAGTTGTATTTAAGTGACACTTGTGACTCTTAAAGTCACACCTGCTAATTTTTTTCTTGCAGATGAGAAAACATAGGAAAGTTCAAAAACCAGAGAGCAGCATCACACAACCAAGAAAAGAGGTAAGAATTCAAGTTAAACGTCAAAAGGAATTTCATAGTGCTTCAATTCTAGAAAGTTTAGGATTAGAAGAAAAGTTGTATGCTCATTACATCAAGGTATTAAATTCTTACAAGCTTAAATTCCCTACTTTGAATTGAAATTTGTTTACATTAAGTTGTTGAAATTTTCATTGAAAAATCTTGTGAGAACACTTAATTACAATTTTACTTTGTTCCTATATGGTTTCCCTCATTTTGTATGGCTTTGTTGACTAACTTGTTGGAGGAGGGAGTGGGAATGATCCCCACTAGGTGAGTGAGCAAATAAAAAAGCTAAAAATCTCATAAAAGCGCCTAGCCTTTGCTAGCTATAAAAGAGAGGTATTCATCAAATCAAGCTTGAATTTTCTTAGACTGTGGCTTTCATTGGATTTAGCTTAAGGGTATGTGCAAGATCATGAGGGGCCAAACTATGCCCAAAAGTGGTAATGAAAAATCAGCAAATCAGGGTTAGTCAACTTGACGTGAAAATTTGAACTAGCTATCAACCTAATACCAAAAAGTTGTAAGAATAGAATCTGTAGGAAATTGAATGCAGTTTCTAAACTACTAGGCCTTTTAAAAAAAAAAATTAATATAATTGGTGAAAAGTATAGATTTCAATACAGCAGTACAAAAATTTCAGGAAAAAAATAAGAAGTAGGTGTATGTCTGACCACCTTAATCACGATCAAATGATAATATTTTTTTATAAGATTTAATATATAAGTAGTAGACTCATGCTTGGATGTGACACATATTTTTTTGTAATTTTATTCCAAAAAAATAATTAATTATCAATTTTTTACTACAACATTTTTCAGAATAAAAAAACTTCTGTGTCTGACCACCTTAACTCATTCAAAACTTTACAAAATTAAAAAAATTAAAAAAATTTGTTATAGTAAGCAAAGCATAGAATGTGACACAATTTTTGGATTTCAAAAATGTAATACCGTTTGAAAGTTATAGTCATTTTTCAATCAGTATATAAATCAACACTTTAGAGGTAGCTCAATTAGAAAATAACTAATAATTACTTACTGAATTCAAAATTTGACAGCAATTATATCGATAGAAAGTTGATAATATCCTTAAAATACCCTTTTCATTTTATCAAATTCAGGTGAAAAAAAATCGTCAGCTACATTGTCGAAGTCTGGAACTCAGAAAAATAGGGGAAAAACACATATTTGAGACATTTCAATAGTTGACCATGTAGGTTTGGTGCACAAGGCAATACCGAGCCTAATCGCGTACCCGATATTTTTGGGTACCTGAAAATGAAGGTAGAATTTTTAATTTTCACTTTCCTTCCCTCCACTTTCTCCCTCCCATTTCTCTATCCTTCATATGATATATTATATATAAAAAACTATATATTAGATATATTAAATATTTATAATATCAATTATATATTAAATATTATATAATATACATTTTACATTAAATATTATTGAATATATATTAATATTAAAAACTATATATTAGATTATATATTATATATATTAAATATTATATATAATATACATTTTACATTAAATATTATTTAATTATATATTCATATAAAAAATAGATTCTGGTTGAACTGGATAATTGTACCATGCTTGTTGATAATCTGACAGCTCAACAGAGTCATTAGGAGGTTAAACAAGAACAATCGGACGGATCTTTTAACTGGTCGAAGATTATGGAGAACAGGGAAGGGTTTTGTAAAATGAGCAGCTGTATTGGAAATTATGTAAGCGCTGTAGAACCGACTGCATAAATAAATTTAAAGAAGAGATCAGCGACGGTGTGATATTATGAGGAAAGCCTTGCCATTTTGATAGTGCCGCCCTGATATTATGAAGAATGTCTTGCTGTTTCAATGCCGGCACCACCTCTATCTTAGACTTTCACCATTGCTTCTCATCAATACTCTGAGATATGGCAGGGATTGCGGGCTTTTGCATAGCATAGTCCATCATAAATTCTCTATAAATAATCATGTGTTACAGTATTCTGCGCGTTTCTAAATGACTTACTTGTAGAATTTAATTTTCACCATAATTTTAGCTCCATGGATTGTCATTTTGCACTCGAAGAGAAGCTGCGGATTATAAGAATTTGATAAATTTGGTTTACCTCATTTTCTTTCTCTACCATTTCTGAGTAATATGATTTTGTTTTTGTCCATCTTAAATGATTTCGCCTGAAGTTAATGAATCTTTTTAGATGATTTTGTCTAAAGTTAATGAAATTTCTTCCATGGATGCTAATGAAATCTCTTCCATGAATGTTGATAAGACATTTAAATTCAGAGATAATAAATTCTATAGCTTGAATGTTCTTTGTTGCAGAAGGTTATTTTCATGGTTTATGATTCATCCAATTCCTTAATAGTTTCATTCTTAATAGAATTCATAACTAGATTTTACATACTCAATTTTCATCTTGATCGTTGTAATATTTTCTCCTCAAATGAACATTTTGTAATTAGTTGATATACAATCACATTTTTCTCTTAACCAATCCCGTGCACTCGTGATTGAGCCTGTAGATCCACAAAAGGATTGAAATCTAGATCTAGTGGAAAGTACTATTAGCAAGAAATCATTCACTAACATCTCATCTTTATAAGAACTAAATTTGGATTCACTAGAAGCACTAAAGAATCTGAAATGACCCCTTTTGACACATTGGAATGTTCAAGTGTGTCTTAAGTGGTCCTAGGAACCCTTTAGACACACTTGAGCGTTCAAATGTGTCAAAAGCGGTCATGGGGACTTCCTAAGGGTCCTAGTACACCTTATCACGTGTTAGGACCCCTGAGAAGTCCCCATGACCCCTTTTGACACATTGGAATGCTCTAGTGTGACTTAAGGGGTCCTAAGACCCCTTCAAACACACTTGAGCATTCAAATGTATCAAAAGGGGTCATGGGGACTCCCTAGGGGTCCTAGTATGCCTTATCATGCGTTAGGACCACTAGGAAGCCCCATGACACCTTTTGACACATTTGAACACTCAAGTGTGTCTTAAGAGGTCCTAGGACCCACTTGGACACACTTGAGCATTCGAATGTGGTAAAAGGGGTCATGGGGACTCCCTAGGGGTCCTAGTACACCATATCATGTGTTAGGACCCCTAAGAAGTCCCCATGACCAATTTTAACACATTTGAATGCTCAAGTGTGTCTTAAGAGGTCTTCGGACCCCTTCGGACACACTTGAGCATTCAAATATGTCAAAAGGGGTCATAGGGACTCCCTAGGGGTCCTAGTATGCCTTATCATGTGTTAGGACCCCTAGGAAGTCCCCATGACCCCCTTTGACACATTGGAATGCTCAAGTGTGTCTTAAGGGATCTTAGGACCCCTTCGGACAAACTTGAGCCTTCAAATGTGTCAAAAGGGGTCATGGGAACTCCCTAGGGGTCCTAGTATGCCTTATCATACGTTAAAACCCCTAGGAAGTCCCCATGACCCCTTTTGACACATTGGAATGCTCAAGTCTATCTTAAGGGGTCTTAGGACCCCTTCAGACAAACTTGAGCATTCAAATGTGTCAAAAGGGGTCATGGGGACTCCCTAGGGGTCCTAGTATGCCTTATCATGTGTTAGGACCCCTAGGGAGTCCCCATGACCCCTTTTGACATATTTGAATGCTCAAGTGTGTCTTAGTGGGTCTTAGGAACCCTTCGAAAACATATGAGCATTCAAATGTGTCAAAAGGGGTCATGGGGACTCCCTACAATTCCTAGTATGCCTTATCATGCGTTAGGACCCATAGGGAGTCCCCATCACCCCTTTTGACACATCTGAATGCTCAAGTGTGTCTTAATGTGTCTTAGGACCCCTTGGGACACACTTGAGCTTTTAAATGTGTCAAAAGGGGTCATGGGGACTCCCTAGGGGTCCTACTATGCCTTATCACACGTTAGGACCCCTAGGGAGTCCCCATGACCCCTTTTGACACATTTGAATGCTCAAGGGTGTCTTAGGACCCCTACGATCACACTTGAGCATTCAAATATGTCAAAAGGGGTCATGGGGACTCTCTAGGGGTCCTAGTATGCCTTATCATGCGTTAGGACCCCTAGGGAGTCCCCATGACCCCTTTTGACACATGTAAATGCTCAAGTGTGTCTTAAGGGGTCTTAGGACCCCTTTGGACACACTTGAGTGTTCAAATGTGTCAAAAGGTGTCATGGGGACTCCCTAGGGGTTAAGACCCCCTAAGACACACTTAAGCATTTAAATGTCTCAAAAGGGGTCATGGGGACTCCCTAGGGGTCCTACTATGCCTTATCACATGTTAAGAACCCTAGGGAGTCCCCATGACCCCTTTTGACACATTTGAACACTCAAGTGTGTATTAAAGGGTCTTTCGACCCCTCTTGACACATTGGAATGCTCAACTGTGTCTTAAGGGGTCTTAGGACCCCTTCGAACACACTTGAGTATTCAAATGTATCAAAAGGGGTCATCGGGGCTTCCTAGAGATCATAGTATGCCTTATCATGTGTTAGGATCCCTATGGAGTCCCCATGAGCTCTTTTGACACATTTGAATGCTCAAGTGTGTCTTAATGGGTGTTAAGACCCCTTTAGACATAGTTGAGTATTCAAATGTGTCAAAAGAGGTCATAGGGACTCCCTAGGGGTCCTAGTACACCTTATCAGGTGTTATGACCCCTAGGGAGTCCCCATCACCCATTTTGACACATTTTAATACTCAATTGTGTCTTAAGGGGTCTCAAGACCCCTTCAGACACACTTGAGCATTCAAATGTGTCAAAAGGGGTCATGGGGACTCCCTAAGGGTCCTATTATGCCTTATCACACATTAGGACCCCTACAAAGTCTCCATGACCCCTTTTGACACATTTAAATGCTCAAGTGTGTCTTAAGGGATCTCAGGACCCCTTCGGACACACTTGAGTGTTCAAATGTGTCAAAAGGGGTCATGGGGACTCCCTAGAGGTCCTAGTATGCCTTATCACATGTTATGACCCCTAGGAAGTCCCCATGATGCCTTTTGAAACATTTGAATGCTCAAGTGTGTCTTAAGGGGTCTTAGGACCCCTTTGGACACACTTGAGCATTCAAATGTTTCAAAAGGGGTCATGGGGACTCCCTAGGGGTCCTAGTATGCCTTATCATGCGTTAGGACCCCTAGGGAATCCCCATGACCCTTTTTACACATTTGAATGCTCAAGTGTGTCTTAAGGGGTCTTAGCACCCCTTAAGACACACTTGAGCATTCAAATGTGTCAAAAGGGGTCATGGGGATTCCCTAGGGGTCATACTATGCCTTATCACATGTGAGGACCCCTAGGGCATCCCCATGACCCCTTTTGAAACATTTGAATGCTCAAGTGTGTCTTAAGGGGTCTGAGGACCCCTTTTGACACATTGGAATGCTCAAGTGTGTCTTAAGGGGTCTTAGGACCCCTTAGGACACACTTGAGCATTCAAATGTGTCAAAATGGGTCACGGGGACTTCTGAGGGGTCCTAATATGCCTTATCACATGTTAGGACCCCCAGGGAGTCCCCATGTCCACTTTTGACACATTTGAATGCTCAAGTGTGTCTTAAGAGGTCTTAGGACACCTTTGAACACACTTGAGCATTCAAAGGTTTCAAAAGGGGTCATAGGTACTCCTTAGGAGTCCTAATTTGCCTTATCATGCGTTAGGACCCCTAGGGAGTCCCCATAACCCCTTTTGACACATTTGAATGCTCAAGTGTGTCTTAAGGGGTCTTAGGATGCCTTCGAACACACTTGAGCATCCAAATGTGCCAAAAGGGGTCATGGGGACTCCCTAGGTGTCCTACTACACCTTATCACACATTAGGAACCCTAGGGAGTCCCCATGACCCCTTTTGACACATTTGAATGCTCAAGTGTGTCTTAAGGGGTCTTAGGACCCCTTAAGACACACTTGAGCATTCAAATGTGTCAAATGAGATCATGGGGACTTCCTAGGGGTCCTAGTACACCTTATCATACGTTAGGACCCCTAGGGATTCCCCATGACCAGTTTTGCAACATTGGAATGCTCAAGTGTGTCTTAAGGGGACCTAGGACCCCTTCAGACATACTTGAGCATTCCAATGTGTCAAAAGGGGTCATGGGGACTCCCTAGGGGTCCTAGTACACCTTATCACGCGTTAGGACTCATAGAAAGTCTCGATGACCCCTTTTGACACATTTGAATGCGCAAGTGTGTCTTAAGGGGTCTTAGGACCCCTATTGACATATTGGAATGCTCAAGAGTGTTTTAAGGGGTCATTGGACCCCTTTAGGCACACTTGAGTATTCAAATGTGTCAAAAGAGGTCATGGGGACTCCCTAGTGGAGCTAGTATGTGTTATCACGTGTTAGGACCCCTAGGGAGTCCCCATGACTACTTTTGACATATTTTAATGCTCAAGTATGTCTTAAGGGGTCTTAGTACGCCTTTAGACACACTTGAGAATTCAAATGTGTCAAAAGGGGTCATGGGGAATCTTTAGGGGTCTTAGGACCCCTTCGGACACACTTGAGCATTCAAATGTGTCAAAAGGGGTCATTAGGGCTCTTTAGGGGTCCTAGTACACATTATCACATGTTAGGATGCCTAGGGAGTCCCTACGACCCCTTTTGGCACATTTGAATGCTCAAGTGTGGCCTATGACCCCTTTTGACACATTTGAATGCTCAAGTGTGTCCGAAGGGGTTCTAAGACCCCTTCGGACACACTTGAGCAGTCAAATGTGTCAAAAGGGGTCACGGGGACTCTGTAGGGGTCTTACTACATCTTATCATGCGTTAGGACCCCTAGGGAGTCCCCATGATCCCTTTTGACACATTTGAACACTCAAGTGTGTCCGAAGGGGTCCTAATACCCCTTCGGACAAACTTGAGTGTTCAAATATGTCAAAAGGGGTCATGAGGACTCCCTAGTGGTCCTAGTATGCCTTATCATGCATTAGGACCCCTAGGGAATCCCCTTGACCCCTTTTGACACAGTTGAATGCTTAATTATGTCTTAAGGGGTCCTAAGACCCCTTAAGACACAATTGAGCATTCAAATGTGTCAAAAGGGGTAATGGGAATTCCCTAGGGGTCCTACTATGCCTTATCATGTGTGAGGACCCCTAGGGAGTCCCCATGACCCCTTTTGACACATTTGAATGCTCAAGTGTGTCTTAAAGGGTCTGAGGACCCCTTTTGACACATTGGAATGCTCAAGTGTGTCTTAAGGAGTCTTAGGATGCCTTTGGACACACTTGAGCTTTCAAATGTGTCAAAAGGGGTCACGGGGACTTCCTAGGGGTCTTAGTACACCTTACCACTCGTTAGGACCCCTAGGGAGTCCCCATAACACCATTTGACACATTTGAATGCTCAAGTGTGTCTTAAGGGGTCTTAGGACACCTTCATACACACTTGAGCATTCAAATGTGTCAAAAGGAGTCATAGGGACTCCCTAGGGATCCTAGTATGCCTTATCACACGTTAGGATCCCTAGGGAGTCCCCATGACCCCTTTTGACACATTTGAATGCTCAAGTGTGTCTTAAGGGGTCTTAAGATCCCTTTGAACACACTTGAGCATTCAAATGTGCCAAAAGGGGTCATGGGGATGCCCTACGGATCGTACTATGCCTTGCCACATGTTAGGACCCCTAGGGAGTCCCTATGACCCCCTTTGACACATTTGAATGCTCAAGTGTGTCTGAAGGGGTCCTAAGACCCCTTCAGACACACTTGAGCATTCAAATGTGTCAAAGGGGGTCATAGGGACTCCCTAGGGGTCCTAGTACACCTTATCATGCGTTAGGACCCCTAGGGATTCTCCATGACACCTTTTGAAACATTGGAATGCTCAAGTGTGTCTTAAGACCCCTTAAGACACACTTGAGCATTCCAATGTTTCAAAAGGTGTCATGGGGACTCCCTAGGGGTCCTAGTATGTCTTATCACACATTAGAACCCATAGGAAGTCCTGATGACCCCTTTTGACACATTCGAATGCTCAAGTGTGTCTTAAGGGGTCTTGGGACCCCTTTTGACACATTGGAATGATCAAGTGTGTCTTAAGGGGTCTTAGGACCCCTTTAGACACACTTGAGCATTCAAATGTGTCAAAAGGGGTGATGGAGACTCCCTAGGGATCCTAGTATGTGTTATCATGTATTAGGACCCCTAGGGAGTCCCCATGACCCCTTTTGACTCATGGGAATGCTCAAGTGTATCTTAAGGTGTCCTAGGACCCCTTCAGACACATTTGAGCATTCCAATGTTTCAAAAGGCCTCATGCGGACTCCCTAGGTTTCATAGTACACCTTATCATGTGTTAGGAGCCCTAGGAAGTCCCCATGACCGCTTTTGACATATTCTAAGGTTCAAGTGTGTCTTCAGGGGTCTCAGAACCCTTGTTGACACATTTAAAGACTCAAGTGTGTCTTAAGGGGTTTTAGGACCCTTTTGGACACACTTGAGCATTCAAATGTTTCAAAAGGGGTCATCGGGACTCACTAGGGATCCTAGTATGCCTTATCATGCATTAGGACACCTAGGGAGTCCCCACGACCCCTTTTGACACATTTGAATGCTTAGGTGTGTCTTAAGGGGTCTTAGAACCCCTTCAGATACACTTTACCATTCAAATGTTTTAAAACGGGTCATGGGGACTCCCTATGGGCCCTACTATGCCTTATCACATGTTAGGACCCCTAGGGAGTCCCCAGGACCCCTTTTGACACATTTGAATGATCAAGTGTGTCTTAAGGGGTCTTAGGACCCCTTTTGAAACATTGGAATGCTCAAGTGTGTCTTAAGGGGTCTTAGGACCCCTTCAGACACACTTGACCATTCAAATGTGTCAAAAGGGGTCATTGGGACTTCTTAGGGGTCCGAGTATGCCTTATCACGTGTTAAGACCCCTAGGGAGTCCCCATGACCCCTTTTGACACATTTGAATGCTCAAGTGTGTCTTAAGGTGTCCTAGGGCCCCTTTGGACACACTTGAGTATTCAAATATCTCAAAAGGTGTCATAGAGACTCCCTAGGGGTCCTAGTATGCCTTATCACGCTTTAGGACCCCTAGGGAGTCCCCATGACCCTTTTTGACACATTGGAATGCTCAAGTGTGTCTTAAGCGGTCTTAGGACCCTTTAGGACACACTTGAGTATTCAAATGTGTCAAAAGGGGTCATGGGGGCTCCCTAGGGGTCCTATTACACCTTATCATGTGTTAGGACTCCTAGGGAGTCCCCATGACCCCTTTTGACATATTTGAATGCTCAAGTGAGTCTTAAGGGGTCTTAGGACCCCTTCGAACACATTTGAGCATTCAAATGTGTCAAAAGGGGTCATGGGGACTCCCTAGGGGTCCTAACACATGATAATGTTTACTAGGACCCCTAGGGAGTCCCCATGACCGCTTTTGACACATTTGAACTCTCAAGTGTGTCTTAAGGGGTCTTAGGACCCCTTTAGAAACACTTGAGCATTCAAATGTGTTTAAAGGGGTCATGGAGACCCCCTCGGTGTCCTAACACATGATAAGGCATACTAGGACCCCTAGGGCATCCCCATGACCCCTTTTGATACATTTGAATGCTCAAATGTTTCTTAAGGGTTCCTAAGACCCCTTAAGACACACTTGAGCATTCAAATGTGTCAAAAGGGGTCATGGGGACTTGCTAGGTGTCCTACTATGCCTTATCAAGTGTTAGGACCCCTAGGGAGTCCCTATGACACCTTTTGACACATTTGAACACTCAAGTGTGTCTTAAGGGGTCTTAGGACCCCTTTTGACACATCAAAATTCTCAAGTGTGTCTTAAGGGGTCTTAGGACCCCTTTAGACATACTTGAGGATTCAAATGTGTCAAAAGGTTTCATGGGGACTCCCTTGGGGTCCTAGTACATTTTTTCCACTTCAATGCTGGCACTGCCTCTATCTTAGACTTTCACCATTGCTTCTCATCAGTACTATGAGATATGGTAGGGATTGCGAACTTTTGCATAGCATAAACTGTCATAAATTCTCTATAAATCATCATGCCTTATAGTATTCTGTGCATTTCTGAATGACTTACTCAAAGAATTTAATTGTCACTATAATTGTGGTTGCATGAATTGTCATTTTGTGCTCGGAGAGAAGCTGTAGATTGAAAGATTGTGATCAATTTGGTTTATCTCATTTTCTTTCTCTGCCATTTTTGAGTGATAAGGCATACTAGGACCCATAGGGATTCCCCATGACCCCTTTTGACACATTGGAATGCTCAAGTGTGTCTTAAGGGGTCCTAGGACCACTTAAGACACACTTGAGCATTCAAATGTGTCAAAATGGGTCATGGGCTAGGACCCCTTTAGACACACTTGAGCATTCCAATGTGTCAAAAAGGGTCATGGGGACTCCCTAGGGGTCCTAACAAATGATAAGGCATACTAGGACCCCTAGGGAGTCCCCATGACCCCTTTTGACACATTTGAATGCTCAAGTGTGTTCGGAGGGGTCCTAAGACCCCTTAAGATGCACTTGAGTGTTCTAATGTGTCAAAAGGGGTCCTAAGACCCCTTAAGACACACTTGAGCGTTCAAATGTGTCAAAAGGGGTCATGGGGACTCCCTAGGGGTCCTAGTACATGTTATCACATGTTAGGACCCCTAGGGAGTCCCCATGACCCCTTTTGACACATTTGAATGCTGAAGTGTGTCTTAAGGGGTCTTAGGACCCCTTTAGACACATTGGAATGCTCAAATGTGTCTTAATGGGTCTTAGGACCCCTTCGGACACACTTGAGCATTCAAATTTATCAAAAGGTATCATGGGGACTCCCTAGGCGTCCTAGTACACCTTATCATGTGTTAGGACCCCTAGGGAGTCCCCATGACTGCTTCAAACACACTTGAGCATTCCAATGTGTCAAAAGGGGTCATGGGGACTCCCTAGGGGTCCTACTACACTTGATCACAGGTTAGGACCCCTAGGGAGTACCTATGAACCCTTTTGACACATTGGAATGCTCAAGTGTGTCTTAAGGGGTCCTAGCCCATGACCCCTTTTGACACATTCGAATGCTCAAGTGTGTCTTAAGGGGTCCTAAGACCCCTTAAGACACACTTGAGCATTCCAATGTGTCAAAAGGGGTCATGGGGACTCCCTAGTGGTCCTAGTATGCCTTATCACTCAGAAATGGAAGAGAAAGAAAATGAGATAAACCAAATTTATCAAATTCTTACAATCCACAGCTTCTCTCCGAGTGCAAAATGATAATTCATGGAGCCAAAATTATAATGAAAATTAAATTCTTTGAGTAAGTCATTCAAAAATGTGCAGAATACTATAACGCATGATGATTTATAGAGAATTTATGATGGACTATGCTATGCAAAAGTTCACAAGCCCTACCATATCTCAGAGTACTGATGAGAAGCAATGGTGAAAGTCTGAGATAGAGGCGACACTGACATTGAAGCAGCAAGACATTCTTCATAATATTAGGGTGGCACCATCAAAATGGAAAGGCTTTCCTCATAATGTTGTGCTGCCACTGATGTCTTCTTTAAATTTATTAATGCAATCAGTTCTACGGGGCTTGCATAATTTCTAGTATAGCTGCTCATTTTACCAAACCCTTCCCTGCTCTCCATAATCTTCAACCGATTCAAAGATTCATCTGGTTGTTCTTGTTTAACCTCCCAATGACTCTGTTGAGCTGCTAGATTATGAACAGGTGTGGTACAATTGTCCATCTCAACTAGAATCTCTTTTGAGAATCTTTGCAATTTAGCATTCCGATTGAAAAAGCATGAAAAGATACCATTTCATAGCCATAGGCAGTGGAAATAGAGTGATTCTCTTGCCCTTTGCTTCTGTAGTCTACCTCCAGTGAACTATTCTTCAAAGCCTCCATTTCTGCGTAGCTAGGGTTTACGACGCCTATAAAAGGAACAACTATGCCCCTATAGGGACTCATGCTCATGCTCAGAATCATATTATTTTCATGCATTCCCTAACATTTAATACAAAGATTTAGCCAGCCACCTTTAAAGACCTAGAAGAAATGAAAAATAAAAATTAGTATATAATACATTAGTACATTAGTATATAATATAAATTAGTATATTATACATTAATACATTAGTATATAATACATTAGTACATATAATACATTAGTACATATAATACATTAGTATATATATATATTATATACATGAATATATGTAAAAGTTCAATTTTTTTCATTTGTTGCCGCCCTTTTTTTAATCTGGCTGGGAATATCGGTTACCCGATATGAAATCGGATACCCGATTTTTGATAGGTAATATTTGACTAAAATATTCCTTGTCCCCACATACCAGACAATCATGAGATTACTTTTTTCACGCGTTGTAGAAAAAAATGTGATTTGGGGCCCATTGTTTGATTTTTGTCGACTTGTGGTCTTACCATGGGAAGCAACAGTCATTGAAAGGCTAAATGGAAGAGGAAGCTGACGGATGAAGAAATTCAAGCATATAGGGAAAAGGATAAGGAAAATCACCGAAGAAGGAGAGAAGGTATGTTAAACATTAATCTATCGAACCCCGTAAATGTAGTTGTAAGTGAAGAGGATGTTGAATTTGAAAATGTACAGATGGAGATTGAAAATGTAGACTTGGGGAATGAAAATGTTGCACAAGAACCACATGAATGTTACACATCTCCAAATTATATGTGGAATGAAGTCCCTTGCAATAAAGATAATCAAACTTCAAATTCAGGGCTTTTAGGAAGACCTAAATGGTTAATTGAAATTGAGGAGAACATTATGAATAATTGGGAAGGAAAGAGGTCACATATAACCGTTAGGTTGTAGGCTTCAAGACTTTATGATCAATTTTTTGGAAACAAGACATTGGTTGAGCAATTTCAAATTTTTGTGCAATTGTTAAAGATGCAAAAGATGAGACCTGTGCTTGTGAAATTGAAGATTCGTGTGAACAAAAAAATGGAGAGAAATGCCATTGTTGTGAAGAATCTTTTCAATGCTCTCAATAGCATTGGGAAGACTAGCAGAGAAAAAGACAAGAGAGTTTCTCAGAGGATTATTACAACCTCCTTAGTAAGTCATCAGTTGAGAAAGGCTCGTTTGATGAGACAAACTTGTGTTGACTTCAATATAGACCATAAAACTTTGGGTAGAGCACTTGCAAGAAGAGAAAGACTTAATGATCCACTTCAAATTGATACACGGGCTTATGGTGGGAGACTTCCACATTTCGATAAGAAGCTAAAAGATGTTGTGAAGGATGAAATTCAACAATTTTGGGATGCTAAATCAAGAGTGTCACCAACTGTGAAGGATGTCTTGAAGTTGAGAGTTGGCAATCAAGGCTGCACTCCACATCCTAAACATTATGTGGAGGTAAGTCAAACAATGTTGTATAAAAAATTTTGTGAGACACATCCAACATTGAAAATATCACAAAGGTCTTTTGAATCTATGAAGCCATTTTATTGTGTACCCCTTAAGATTCAGAATACATGTTGTTGCAAATATCATGTTGAGTTTTCAATGCATCATGAATTATTATGGTCCATTCATTCTACTTTGCATGCTAATGAAATGCTAGAGGATGGTGGTGCAAGTGGTCTTCCCAAATCATCAAGAGACTTGCTAGATCAATTTTTATGTCATAGAGATGATGGTTGTTTATTTTATAAAAAAGATTGCTTAAATGCCAAGTGCTCAGAATGTGGTGGCTTGTCCAAGTTTAGAACATGTTTTCATGAGGGTTTGGAACACAATTTTGGAAAGACACTCATCCAAAAAAAGGTATATGAAACGGTGAAATATACATTAAAGAGTGGAGGTGAAGGTTCTAGATGTGAGTTAGTTGCAAAAGAATACAATGTTGCTGATTTTATCTCAGATTTCAAGACAAATCTTTTTTACAAGTATGCAAGGCATATTCACAGGTCTCAATGGTTGGATCAACAATTTAGGACATGTAAGGACACTTTTCCCATTGGAACTATTATATCCATTGTAGACTTTGTAGAGAACTATACATTGCAGCCCCAAAATGAGACTCAAGCTCAATATTACAATTCCATTCAGGTTGCTATTTTTGTACACATCACATATAGACATTCCCCTGATAGCACAAAAGATGAGCAAAAGATAATCAGAGAGTATCATTTTTATATGAGTGACGACAGGTCTCACTCTCATGAGTTTGTTCAACATTGTTTCCAGAACTATTTTAACTTCTTGCAGGAAAATGACATCTCATTTGGTCGGATAATTGCACCGGTCAATTTAAGAATGCCAGAATGTTTTATTGGTTGTGTAGAATGCATGTGGAGAGAGGTGTACCTCATATTTGGATTTTTTTTGAGTTAGGGCATGGGAAAGGGGAGCATGAAGGAGCAGGTGCGTGTGTGAAGAGAGGTCTAGTTAAGGAGCAATTGAGGATTTTAGGTGCTGTACTTCTTGATGCTCATTCTATTATTGATTGGTGTACTTTAGCATTGTCACAGGGGGGGATTCTTGATTCTACAATGCATAGATTCTTTTGGTTAGTTGAGGAGGGAACTATAGGAGATAGATTGGATTGTCAAACAATGAAAGACTCTTAAAAAATGCATTCATTTCGAAGCTCCAATAGTAGTAAATGGACCATTTGGACATGAGAGTTGGCTTGTTTTTGCCCCATGTGTTTTCAATATGATTGGGATCATTGTGAGTCAAGTGAGTGGGTGGGTACATGGGTTCCACAGTATCTAACTCCTTTATCTTTGACACTCTCTATAAGAAATGATGACATGGACACTTCAGTTGACTATGACCATCTTTCAGATCTTCTAAAGCCAGGAAATGTTTTTGCATTGGTTGCACCACATGGGAATGATGAGAGATCAGATTATTGGTTAGCACGTTGTGTACAAGGTAAACATAAGCTTGTATAACTGATGACAGATGGTGATGGGTTCACATATCCTACCGGTTCACTTGTTGTTGCGGGAACATGGCTATGAACATACATGATTAGAAAGAATGGAATTCCTGCATTTGAAGACTACTAGAAGCACAAAACTATTCTCATGTATTCACACCTTGTTATAGCAACAAATGTCAAGTTGTCAAAGCATCAAGGAAGACCAAAGACAAAAGAACTTTGGACTATTAGTACTGCTGATCATGAAGCACTATTGGAGACCCTAAAGCAAAGAGATGACCCTTCAAGAACACTTGACTAGGTAATAAGTTAACTTAGTGCATTGTTTTCTAAGTTCATTAAGCTTAATTTCAATACATTAATTTCACCTTTCTTAGATTGTATTTTGAGTCAATAAACTTGGTTTTGTATGTGGATTGTAACTTGTGCAGGAGCACCTATGAAGACACCTATGGTCACCATGGATCCAATCAGAGATAGAAGGACAAAAGGATCCTTAATGGTTAATTGAGATCTTTTGAAGCCTATAATGGCAATTTGTAACAATCAATTTGATTTAAAAGTTTAATTTTCTAAAACTCTTGATAAGGACTTATGACCAAAATCATGTATGGGTGGCCAATAGTGCCAAGAAGGGATCTTACATGTCATTTACTTATGTCATTTGCATGGTTTGAATTCTTAGATGTTTGATTGTTGTTTATAATGCTTTAAGGATATTATTTTTTATCATTTCAAACAATCTATAAAATTTAAACCTCAAACATAATAAGCTTCACAGTTCAAATTTCACAAGCTTAATCATCAATATTAGTTTCACAGTTCAAATTTCAAACATACCACTAATAGTCAGTTGAAAGTGGCTCAACAACGTATCTTTCAAACTATCCAACCTAGCATCGAATGGTTTGCTCCATTGACTCTGGTTGGTCGGGTAAATGCCAATGACAACCCCATTCCAACCACAGAGTCACGGGAAAGCTCGCGACCACGCTCGACCCATGTGACCCCAAGGTGCACTAAGCATGATTGGGCAATGATCTTCCAGGGATCATATCTCAAAGCTCGTGAGAGGTATCAACAAACCATTAGATGCTATGAGATCATGTTTTTAAGGTCTACAATAACCTCTCTCTATTTTGGGTGATTCAACTTTGTTTGCATTTGGCAAGGCGATCTCAGTTGATGCCAAAACTTGCAGTGAGGGTCAGTTGAAAGCGGCTCAGTAGCATATCTTTCAAACCGTCTAACCCAGCATCAAACCATCTACTCCATCAGCTCCAGTTGGCTGGGTAAAAACTAGTGACAACCTCATTTTGCCCACGGATTCATGGGAAAGCTCGCGACCACGCTCGACCCAAGTGACCCCAAGCTACACTAAGCACGATTGGGCAGTGATCTTCTAGGGCTCGTATCTTGGAGCTCGTGAGAGGTATCAACAAACTATCAGGGGCTAAGAGATCATGTTTCTAAGGTCTACTATAAATTCTCTCAATTTTGGGTGATTTGACTTCGTTTGCATTTGGCAGGGCAATCTCAGTCGATGCCAAAACTTGCAGTGAGGGTCAGTTGAAAGCGGCTCAGTAGCATATCTTTCAAACTGTCTAACCTAACATCAAACCATCTACTCCATTGGCTCTAGTTGGTTGGGTAAATTCCAATGACAACCTCATTCCACCCACGGAGTCACCGGAATGCTCGCAACCATGAAAGACCCAAGTGACCCCAAGGTGCACTAAGCATGATTGGGCAGTGATCTTCTAGGGCTTGTATCTTGGAGCTCATGAGAGCTATTAAAAAACCATTAGGGTCTATGGGATCATGTTTCTAAGGTCTACAATAACCTCTCTCAGTTTTGGGTGATTAGACTTCATTTGCATTTGCAAGGTGATCTCAGTCGATACCAAAACTTGCAGTGAGGGTCAGTTGAAAGCGGCTCAGCAACATATCTTTCAAACCATTTGACCTAGCATCAGAACATCCACTCCATTGACTCTGGTTGGCTAGGTAAACACCAGTGAAAACCCCATTCCACCCACAGAGTCACGGGAAAGCTCGCGACCATGCTCGACCCAAGTGACCCCAAGGTGCACTAAGCATGATTGCGTAGTGATCTTATGGGGCTCCTATCTCGGAGCTCATGAGAGGTATCAAAAAACCATCAAGGGCTATGAGATCATGTTTCTAAGGTCTACAATAACCTCTCTCAATTTTGGGAAATTCAACTTTGTTTGCATTTGGCAAGGTGATCTCAGTCGATGCCAAAACTTGCAATGAGTGTCAGTTGAAAGTGGCTCAACAGCATATCTTTCAAACTATCCAACCTAGCATCAAACTGTCTACTCCATCAGCTTTGGTTGGCTGGGTAAATGCCAATGACAACCCCGTTCTACCCATAGAGTCATGGGAAAGCTTGCGACCATGCTCGACCCAAGTGACCCCAAGGTGCACTGAGCATGATTGGGCAGTGATCTTCCGAGGCTCGTATCTCAGAGCTCATGAGAGGTATTGACAAACCATTAGGGGTTACAAGATCATGTTTTTGAGGTCTACATTAACCTCTCTAAGTTTTGGGCGATTCAACTTCGTTTGCATTTGGCAAGGCGATCTTAGTCGATGCCAAAACTTGTAGTGAGGGTCAGTTGAAAGTGGCTCAGCAATGTATCTTTCAAACCGTCTAACTTGGCATTG
Organism: Chamaecyparis obtusa; assembly: GCA_027943335.1. Lineage (NCBI taxonomy): Eukaryota > Viridiplantae > Streptophyta > Pinopsida > Cupressales > Cupressaceae > Chamaecyparis > Chamaecyparis obtusa. Next base: position 112,058 of record BSBK01010267.1, read on the forward strand.
AACCATCTACTCCATCAGCTCTGGTTGGTTGGGTAAATTCCAGTGACAACCTTGTTCCACCCACAGAGTCATGGGAAAGCTCACGACCACGCTCGACCCAAGTGACCCCAAGGTGCACTAAGCATGATTAGGTAGTGATCTTCTGGGACTCGTATCACAAAGCTCATGAGAGGTATCAACAAACTATTAGGGTCTATAGGATTGTGTTTTTGAGGTCTACAATAACCTCTCTTAGTTTTGGGTGATTCGACTTCATTTGCATTTGGCAAGGCGATCTCAGTCTATGCCAAAACTTGCAGTGAGGGTCAGTTGAAAGCAGCTCAGTAGCATATCTTTCAAATTGTCTGACTTGGCATCGAACCATCTACTTCATTGGCTCTAGTTGGCTAGGTAAATGCTAGTGACAACCCCATTCCACCCACAGAGTCACGGGAAAGCTTGCGACCATGCTCGATCCAAGTGACCCCAAGGTGCACTAAGCACAATTGGGCAATGATCTTTTGGGGTTCGTATCTCAGAGCTCATGATAGGTATTGAAAAATTGTTAGGGGCTATGGGATCATGTTTCCAAGGTCTACTATAACCTCTCTTAGTTTTGGGTGATTCAACTTCATTTGCATTTGGCAAGGCAATCTCAGTCGATGCCAAAACTTGCAGCGAGGGTCAGTTAAAAGTGGCTCAGCAACGTATCTTTCAAACCATCTAACCTAGCATCAAACCATCTACTCCATTGGCTCTAGTTGGCTGGTTAAATGCCAGTGACAACCTCATTCCACCCATGGAGTCATGGGAATGCTTGCAACCACACTCGACCCAAGTGACCCCAAGGTGCACTAAGCAAGATTGGGCAGCGATCTTTCAGGGCTCATATCTCAGAGCTCATGAGAGGTATTGAAAAACCATAAGGGGCTACGAGATCATGTTTTTGAGGTCTATAATAACCTCTCTCAGTTTTGGGTGATTCAACTTCATTTTCATTTGGCAAGACGATCTCAGTCGATGCCAAAACTTGTAGTGAGGGTCAATTGAAAGTGTCTCAGCAGCATATCTTTCAAACCATCCGACATTGCATCAAACCGTCTACTCCATTGGCTCCGGTTGGTCAAGTAAATGCCAGTGACAACCTCATTTCACCCACAGAGTCACTGGAATGGTCATGACCACACTCGATCCAAGTGACCCCAAGGTGCACTAAGCACAATTGGGCAGCAGTCTTCTGTGGCTCAAGTGACCCCAATATGATGAGTTATATACAAAGTGAGTATATACATAGTATTCAAACAATGTAGTACTAAGTGGCTCAAGTGAGTATATATAATGGTATGAAACATAAGAACATAGGAAATCTATAGAAGTTAAACCTCAAACATAATAAGCTCCATGAACAGGGTATTCTAGAGTAAAGAAAAACAAATGTAACTTCAACAAGATATAATTTCAATCATAATGATAATCATAGTCAAGATATAACTTCACCATTAAATTCCATAAACATGAATAATAAATATGTATATACAAAAGATGACACAAATATAACTTATAAATGAGCATGTTCTATATATACAAAGTATCAAATGTATCAAAAGTATCTCCATATACAAATATGGCACATGCCATTTCAAAATGTCTACAAAATCAATGTTTTAAGGTGTACAATGTGGCATATATGCCATCTCAAAATGTGCCAAGTGGCATCTCTAAATGACCACAAAACTAAAACTACATCCTATGTCATAGGGGGATCATCAAAATGTAGCCTCTTTGAAGAAGTGTTGGGCTCTGATTGATCCTGCATAAAAAATGAGTTCAAACCCAAGTTAGATTGCTTACTTTATATGATTTGTACACACACACACACACACACACACACACACACACATATATATATATATATAGTTCATAATTCAAACACTAATTTAATTAAAATTATAACTGAATACAAATATCTGTACCTGGTCTCTTAGTCACCTACCACGATCAGGTGTCCTAGCATAAGTCCTGGGTAGCGAAGTGACCATGCCAACAATACCAACTGTGACCTATAAATATATATTTGCAATAATGAGATTAGTAGAGTGGTGCAACATAGAGTAATAAATCTACAAAATAAGATGATAGAATAATAAAATTACAAATTGATTGAACTAAAATTAAAACTTACATTTGATGATCCCTCCTTTGGAATGGTGGGCTGGGTCAACAAAGATACGAAAGATTCTCGTGGGCCCTCCCTCACACTTGGAGTAACCTTTGTGAGTAACAATATTGTCAATTATATATAAATGTACTTCATCATAGCAACCCTGGTTACAAAATACAAATAACAATATGTAAAAGTCTACATACAATCGGGCTACCACTCCGAATCGAGATGCCTATAACCCTACGCTACCAAATAGCTATTGGGACATCATCAATAGCCACACCCTATACAATAAAGTGCAAGTAAAATATTTATTACTACACACAAGTGGCATACATGTGCATGCATAATTAATCTTAAACAATTAACTACCTTTCCTTTGTCGACACCTGATGAAGGAACCCCCTCGTGCCCCCCATTGACATCAAATGTACCCTGCAAGAACACAATCAGATGACAATATATAAGTAAATGTATGAATTTTATTCCTCTAATTGATAGAGATTTAAGCATGTACACCAAATGATATAAAAAATAACTAATGGGTACATAATTTATAATATACCATATAGTCATCAAGGCCAAATGAAATGGCTAAAAGTGTGACTCATCCACCTGTCTCACCTCCTCCTGTGTCATTGACTGAACATAAATGGAAAAAATATATATACATAAGTCCATGCAATCATTAAAAATAATTTAAATAAATAAATTATTTTTAAATTAAATAAGTCATGTGACAAATTTATTTATAATGTTTACTCTTACCATATCAACAGGAGTCAATGGCTCTGCATACACCTCCTGAGAACTCTCATGAGATGTAGATGCTCCATGAGGTGTTGCAGCCTCTGTAGCTATGTCTCCTATATCCTCCTCATCAATAACATGTAACTGATATATATCAGCATCAATAAGCGGTCCAAGGCACATATTCTTGCATATAATGCAAATATGGGGCTCGCATACATGTGAACTCTGACGAGATGTCAATGCGCTAGCATCATCCACACCAGGAGGCAACACTGATCTGGTCTGTGTGATCAACTGATCACTCAGTAAATGAATGGCCCTAATAGTCTATGAGGCAACCTCTGCAATGATATTGGGATGCTTCACTCAAGGAGGGGGTGCGACATCAGTGGGGGGGACAATGGTAGTGGCCTTTTTGCACTGGGCAGACGGCCTAGTCTAAGGAGCTCCTCTGCCTATGCCCATGTTGGGCCTCATACTCCAATAATCAACATGGTGACCAAGCACAAACTCAGCATACAATTTTTTTATGAAATAAAATGGGACCTCCAAATTTCTATGGGGTGGTTTATCAAAAACCATCCACCAATGATCCCAAAAGTTTGTGCACATTGCTTCATTTGTGCACCATTTAATTGATAATTTGGGCTTTTTGGGGTCAACTGGTATTCCAGTTTTAGGATTGACAAAAAGGGTAGCTATATCTTCCTTGGTTATATTAAGGGCCACAATCCCATCATGGTCAAGCCTGTCATCAAATTGGGTGTGCATATCATCACGCCAATGAAGAGTAGCATTATGTTGCTGCATGAGGGTGTCAATATTTTCAGCAATTGTATTTAGTGTGGCAAGCATGGGACCTAATGTAGGTATATTTTGATATGTGTTTTGGAAACCTTGTATTGTGTTCAAATTATCTTGTATCAAATCTTCTAAAGATTGAGGGTTTTGACACAGGGGATTGTTTTCGGGATTGTTATATGGTGCGGGAGGATTATTTTCTTCATTGTTGTCAGCCATTCTTGATTAAATTAAAAAAAAATCTAAATTTCAATCTAATTTCATATAGTATTACAAATATAAATAGAAAATTCTATTTCAACAAAAAAATGACATTTGGCATGAAAATTAAATAAAATAATCAAAATAAACAAAAAATCTACTTACCGAATATGCTGGGAGTCAAATTTGTTGTTGCCCAAATCAGATACCCGAAAATATATTGGGTATATGATATATCAAGATGTTTTGACAAAGAAAAATGTGGAAAGAAATGAAGAAAAGGGATCGTGGGTTTCAGATTTATGCCACAGTTATCGGGTACTGGATTAGGCTTGTGCTTTGGTGTCAAGTTTGCCCAGGTGTACTGACACCTAGGCCTACTCAAAAGTCAACAAGCATTTTCATGCACTTTTGGATGAGTGAAAAGTGAATATTTTTCACATCGCCACTTTTTGGCCCCTCATGATCTTGCACATACCCTTAATAGAAATAAGGAATCAACCAAACACTTCAATTATAAGAATCTCTTTGTCAAGAGATTGAAATAGAACAATTGTTGCTTAAAGTGTTTGGAACAAAGAACAACAATAGGGATATGCTCTTCACTTTTTAAGTGAACCAAATTCCCAAACTTGTTGAAATAAGTTCAATTTCTTTCTTTTCTATACATGCTAGTTAAAATAGAGCAATAGAGGGCTTGCCTCCCGAGAAATTGCCTTAATGAGGCTTGTAAGAGGGAACGAACCAAGTGGGAGACAATTGCTTTTGCCACGGTACTATCTAACCCACTATAAACAAATACATTCTTCCTTAATAGGGGAATGATTAAGTTGTGTGCAAATTATCTTCACTTCCTCTAGTAGTCCTTTTGGATTGCGCCAAATCATATTTTCATGCATGTGGGAAGCCCACAAGGGGGTAAAAGAATTTGACATGATTTAGAATGGAGGTGTTAATTAAAACCTAGTTGAATAGTAAGCTACCTTTTTAGAGCCAAAAGTGTTTAAAAGCCAAATTTGACTATAGGTAGATTGCTTGGAAGACTTTCTTGTTCAATACTTGTGAAAAATGATCGAGAACATACACTTTTAGTGTGGTTTTAGGTACATGATACAATTTGACGTGTGTTTTGAGTTTATATTTCATTTTCAAGTAAGAATATCCCACATACTTGATCTTAAAATTTTAAATTTTTTTGGAAAGTACAGCCTGGTCTGCAAAGTGTCACTTGTGCACAGTGAAATTAATGATTTGTAAAGAGACACTTGGAAATAATGAAGTCATGCTTGTGACATTTTAAGTGATGCTTGGAAAAAGTTAAATCATGCCTATCAATAGGCAAAAGCCACCTGCTGTCATGCAGAGCACCGCCTAGGCAATTTCCAGTCACCACATATCAAGTTTTAAGTCACGCCTACACACTGGCAAGTGACACCTAGAAACAAAGAAGGGAAAACATTGGACATTTCCTGAGGGTTTGGAAAAATTTTGAAGTCATTTTTGGATACCCTTTTCAGAGATATTCTTCATCAGTACAACAAATAGATCATATTCTTGTAAAACATTTATAATGATGAGTCTATTTGAGAAACAAATCAACCCTATTATGGAGCATAGTTATCAAGACCAAGACCAAGATCTCCATAAGAATCAAAATGATGAAGTGTCTGAAGATGAAATTTTGGAAGCAATCCAAGATCCCATGTTTCTGGAAATAATGCAATTAGTTTCAGAGAGGGATAAAGAATCATTTTTCATAAAGTTAGCTCAATCAGGAGCTAAGATTCCTCACAATTTTGACACATCAACCTTGATGAAGAATATGGAAAAACAAAAAGATACATCATCTAAAAAGTCATCATTAAGATCAATGTGTCCTTTTCTTTATAATGATGGGCCAACTGTATCTTCATCTTCCTCACAAAAATAAGTGTTGAAGATCAATAAACCTATCTTGGATCAAGGGAAATTTCATGATTAGCCTATTTGTGATCAAGATAATAAAGAGTATGAAGAGAAAGGTACCACTCTCAAGAAAGATCTAATACACAAACCTCTACCTAGCAAGGTTTTTCCCATAACTTGTATGCCTTTCATCCTTTGTCCATCTCATGAACCTCTATCTAGCAAGGCTTCTCCCATAGCTTGTATGCCTTTCATCCTTTGTCCATATCATGAACCTCTATCTAGTGAGGTTTCTCCCATAGCTTGTACACCATTCATCCTTCATCCATCTCATGAACCTCTATCTAGAAATAATTCTCCCATAGCTGGTTCTCCTTTCATCTTTCATTCATCTCCCAAAGCTCCACAACTATCCAAAATTCCTCCATCAAAGAATGAGCCTAATGGTGACACTTTTCATGTTGACTATGTCTACCCTCAAGGGCTACCTCTAAAAGAAACCCAAGCTAACTTACACCTTGCTTCAGATCATTTCCATGCTTCAAAGATCTTGGACCCCAAATCTTCATGTGCTTCAATGCCTATTATACCCATTCAAAAGGACCCTACATCATTCTTCCAAACATCCCCCACACATATCCAAAAATCTACATTGTCCTTAGAAGTGGCTCCATGTCAAGAGGATAATCCAAAGAGAAAAGAAACAAATGTTGATAAAGATCAAGACCAAGATTATATACAATCCCCTCCCATATTTGATGAAGGTCCCATATCTATAGAACCTTGTGATGATCCCCTTGCATCCTTTCATGTCTTCCAAGATGATATCCTTCCATTCCAAGAACAAAGTACCCTTCCAAGTTCCATATTTTCTCCACTTCCCAAGCAAGATCAAGATATCCCTTCCACAATTTCCAATGAGCATATTAAAAATCAAGAGCAAGATACCCTCTCTACACCATTTGAAGATCCTTGTCAAGATCAAAGTATCCCATCATTTCCTTGTCATATTCCTCCATGTTCACCTCAAGAAACCATCATTCTTCCAAATCCATTGCATGATAATAAATCCCTTCAAGATTCAGTTGATCCTACCAAATGTGTTCCTATCAAAGTGACTCATGAGCCTATTGGTATAAAGATAAATCTTAAAGATGAGAACCTTGGTAATGCAGCTCCTTCCAAAGATATTGATATCCATTTCACACCTTATACCCCTCCATTCAAAAATAACCATATGCCTTCACTATCCTCCAAATCCATTTTGGGTTCCTATGTCCCAAAACAAAAGTCTTCATCCCTTCCATCCATATTAGGTCCATATATTTCTCCATCATCCATTCCTATCATCCCTAGTTCTCCATTCACTTACCCTACCATGTATCAAGATCAACGAAGGCACACATACTTGAAGAATGTCCAAAAACCAATCCATATGAACCCTCCATATTATTCCTATTCATCCACAATTCCTAAGTCTTTTGGAAGTAATTTTGATGTGCAACATAAAAATCATAAATCCAAGAATCCATATGTGTATAAAAATCACAATGTCCCATCTAATCGACATGTGAATGAAAAGAAAAATGAAATATCCAAAAGACTACAAAGGTCCACCAAGAAGAAAGAACAAAATAAAATATGGGTTCCTAAATCCCTCATTGAAGAAATGCATTCAAAAGCATCACAAAAGAAAGAAAAATCAAAGACTATGTGGATTCTCAAGTCACTATTGAAAGACCTGCACAAAAAAGAAAGATCAAAATTGACATTCAAGCTTCCAAAGGCTTCCATTCCATATCCTTCCAAACATCTTCCACTTTCCAAGTCTGATTTAGGTTCGTATATCCCAAAATCCACCACCTCAAAAAGATCCTTACCTCCTTCATCTATTGTTCCTCCATCATTCTACCACTCTTCAAAGTGTGTGTCAAAGTTGATCTTGCCAACATTTCCATCTACGAGATACCTTCTTCTTATCCTCACATTCATTTTCCAATGCATACTTTCCGTACTTCCATCCCTCTTATCAATATCTTTGAGCATCCTAGCCATACCCATGGTTTATTATAGCATATCTTTCAGAAGAGCATTGTCCAAAGATCCCGATGTTGGGAAAATATTAAAAAATACAAAAAAAAAAGAAAAGAAAAAAAAAGTTGCCTTGGTGAAAACCTAGCAATAGGCACCTTGGTGGAAAAAGTAAAGAGATATAAATCTATCCTATGGTGAAAAACCACTTCTTGTGGCACCTTGAACAAGTACCATGATGAAAACCTGGCAAACAGGTGTCATGCGTAATTCCTCCTTCTTGCACTCTACACTTGGGGGAAATTTTCATCCATGATATCCTCCATCTTCCTATCATTCATCTCACTTGCATCCATATTCCCTCTCTCACCTTTAATCTTGACAAGGTTGAACACATCCATGAGCATTAAGTATCTTGACATCCTTTATCTTTTCCATCAGCTTATTTACTTGTTGCATCCATGTTACCCTATCATGATCTTGCTTATCCCAAGTCCACCTTCATTATTCCTTGATAGTCTTTCCATAATCCCAAAACATCCCTTCATAACCTTCATCACCCCTTTACTCGGATTGTTTTATCTTATCCACAACTTAGCCAAATTGACCCTTTGGTCTTGATCAAAATGAAGAACTTAAAGTACAAAATTTGTTATCAAAAACTTCTTGACATGTCCACTCTTTTGGATCCCTCATTTTCATGACAGTAGATTGTTATCCTATAGACTATCTAGCACTGCATCATTGGCTTCCATGGCTTATCCACAAACATGCTATATCATTGCTATATCATTTTTCCTTAGCTTGGGTAATCTTGAGGAGATAGTCCTACGGGTCAGATTCACATACTTCATCCATCATGGCCTTTCCATCTCTAATCCTTCACCTTGCAAATCCATCATTCATGTCCTATATCTTGCTAGACATTGGGGGTAAACCAATGTGATCTTGTTTGAGAGATGGTAAAAATAAAAAAAAATGTTTGCATAAAGTGCTTTGAGCTACATCTTGCATAACCGAGCTTTGGTAATATTTTGGAAGTTTGCCCAAGGCCAACATTTTTTCCTATCCAATAGTGGCATTTGATCTTAATCAGTGGATTTCAACAAACATACATCAATTCACATGATGCAATGCTTTAAACACAAGTAGATTCAATAGTGCTACTTTCAGTCATACATTAGAGCTTTAGAAGAGAGATTTTTGTTGAACCTTTGATGGATATCATTGTTCACACCCCAGTATTTTGATCCTACAACTTGATCCTTGAGCCTTCATTGACTTTATTATTCGGGATTAAAAATTGACATCAATTAAATGATCCGAATGTTTAGAAATTATTTTTGAAAATCTCAATACATTGCAAAACATTGGAACCTTTTTTTATGATCTTTATTAAATTTATTTTAATCACATCTTTTTAGCTAATCGATGATGTTTTGACTAGATTGGCGATGATGGAGACATGATATATTTTTCTTGCCTTTTAGTGACTATCTTGAGGAAGATCCAACAATTTATGTGAATTCATCTAACAACATGGTCATCAAAGAACCATCGAAGACTTTCATATAGAGTGGCAGATTGACTTTTGTTTTTTTACCAAAATCCAATTGCAACATTGAATCTGTTGAAACTGATATTCATACTCCCATAGTTGGTTATTCAACTAGTGAAGGTTGTACTAGTTTTTCTAAAGGGGGTTACCAAAAAGTGATATAAAGTGGTATTCATATCATCATGATGTGGTCAGTGATGGTTTTACATGCTTTCTGGTCCCACAATGCTCAATGATGAAAATATATCTCTATGGCATTTCTTTGCTAAAAGCTAGTGAAAATTAGTTGCATTGCATTGCATTTTCATGATAGATTACTTGCATGTTTATGGAATTTTCCTTAATCAAGGGGGTGGAAGTTAATCATGATTACAACATCGATTTCCTAACCAATATCTTCAAATATCCTACTCATCAAATTGATCAATGCTACATACAAGATTATCATTACTATGCATCTGCTCACCTAGGGGCAACCTCATCATCTGATCAATTAGGGGTAACCTAATTCTTTTCATTACCTGTATCTACATCTGCACTTGATTCAAATCAAATGACCCTATCTATCATCCTCCCACCTTTAATCTTCTCATCAAATCCAATCCAATCGAATATCAATCAGTCAAATCATCCAATTGATCATCTAACGTCAATCAAGTTATCCTATCACCCATTTACTCATCTTGAGTGTATCAAATTTCCTAACTCTACATCATGAGGAAGGGAAATCAATTCATTTGTTCATGTCTCTAGGTCTTGAGAGAGAATTATCAGTATCAATCCTATCAGTATCAATACTATCAGCTATCATCATGTGTTCGTGTCTCTAGGTCTTGAGAGAGAATTATCAGTTATCTACCTATCAAAGTTCTACTATCAATTTTTCTATCCTATCCGATTGACATCAATAAAACATAAACCAAGTGATTTTGACTGACATCAAGTGATATCCAAACATCACCAACTTATCTTGAACATCAACAATATTTTATCAAACATAGCTTTTCTCATCAAATTCTTCTATCAAACCGGGGAAAAATTGTTAAACTTTGCATATCATCAATGTTTTTCAGAAATGAAAACATATTGGATCAATCAATCAATTAATTCACCAATTTAAACAATTTTCTATCAAGAGATCAGTATGTTCCATTTCTGAGGGGGCATCATAGTATCAAATTGGCATCATACCAAATCTGGGGCATCAAAAATTTTGAACTATTATCAGTGGGGCGCATATCATTTTATCAAATCATATCAAGGAGTAATCAAATCAAAATCAGTGATGTATTAGTAAATCAGTAAATCGGGACCTACAAGTGATCAAGACATAAAAAATTCTTTGAATCAATGAGCTTCGCACATCAATTCAAAGAGGGGCATTTATAGACATCAAAAATTGGTCAAGTGCTATAAAATCATAAAATTGCAAAATCTTATCAAAATGCACTAATTCTCATAAAAAAGGATCAAATCAAAGTTAAATGGACATTTATTAAATCAAATTGGACAAAATCATTTAAATCAAAGGAAAAATCAAATGATGATATTAAATAATTAAATCAAAGCTTAAAGGGGTGAAAAACACTACATAATTGATTTTAATCAATTAATTGTATAATTGTTAAATCAAAAATCAAATTGAACCTATTCCCTTACATGGATAATTTAATTAATTAATGGAATTTAATTGATCCTAATATCTTTCAACAACAAATTGAGCAACCAATGAAAATTGAGAACACAAAGCACATGGATCACTCAAAATAGTTGAATCTCAATCACACATTCCAAGCTTTGAATCTCAACCACTCAATTTTGTCTTTTTGTCCAAAACTTTGAGACAACCATTTAAATTGTCTCCCCATTTAAAAACATTGCAAAGTTTTTGACTCAACCAAGGCTAAATCATGATTACTTCACTCTACCCCCTAGCCTTGGGAATTTACTATAAATAAGAGGCATTTTGTGAGCATAAGAAGCAATTAGAGATTTGAGGAGAAAAGCATCCTTATTATAGTCATTTTATGAGCAATTGAGAGCATTTATCATTTGCATTTGCATTTTATCATAGCATAATGGAGAATTGTGAGCTAGATTAAGCATAGTAGCATCATATATTTCTCATTTTAGAAGTGTCACTAGTGGAGATTAAGCTGAGAGCTCTACTTACCACATCTAATTAGAGAATCATGAGATGTCATGGATTTTAGTTTCAATTCTTAGTTTAAATTTGCATTGTATTTGCTAAGATTGTTAGTTAATGATCCTAATTTTATGAAGGTGTTAAACATACACACACAACTTCCTTCCATATAGGAGAATGAAAAGATAACTTCCCTACGCAGCCAACCAACAAATGTAAAGGATATATGAAGGCAGATGCCTAGGCGGGTAGAGAACAATTCTCTCTTCTTAAAAAAGATATAAAATATTTATTGAAATTGAAACTAAGTCCTCCTACAACAACAAATATGGCTTGACTCAGTCATGCCAATTGTCATTGTTTTTACTAAAGTGCAACCTATTGTTCCAAAAATAAGTATTACCATAATTTGTTTTACTTTCTTTGAAATGCTTATTTATGCACATTTTTAAGTCTTTAAAAAAAAAGCATCTTTTTTTAGCAAAGTAATACTTCATGTTATTATCTCAATATTGTATTTCATGAGTTTAAATTTTGGGTATGCTTCTTTTAAGAATTTATACATAAAATTTACTTTGTGGAATATGGAATATAATAATATAAAGTGTCATATTATTATATTTTTAAACGATCATACTTTAATATTTGATGGGGTTTCATTTTCAATAATTGTCATTTTTTAAGTTTGCAAGGCATACTTGACCTATTTTTCTATTGTTCAACTCATGACATTAACTTATAAGAAGAGTGTATAAAGGACATAAATATCTGTAAATGTATTCATATAAAGTGCAAAAAATTGAATGTGTGTTATCTATTTTAAAAAAATTGCACTTCTTTTGCGTCTCTTTTGTGCTTGCACCAAGTTACAAAGTATGATGGAGTTGTATAGTGCCATAATATTTTATATCATAAAATTAGATTCTCTTGATTCTCATCTGATGTGTATATGCCTCGATGCATGTTCTTTTCTAATTTCTTGTATATCTATTAGACCTAATGCTTGCCTACATTCCTATGACCTTTTTGTGTTCAATCACAATTTATATGCTTATACCCCTTCCTTATTAGCATTAAAGGGAGCTATTATCACATGGTTAGGCTAATGTTTCCTTGGATTTAGTAAAGAAGTGAAGGAAACTTCTACTTTTGGTCGGGGTCACATAGAGATCTTCTCTCTTTATTTCATTTTTTTATTAGGAAAATAAGTGAGAGCCCATACTATCAACTCCAATTGAATGATGAGCATATGCAAAACATGCACTGCCATTAACCTGTCTCTGACGTAAAACATCTTAAAACAATAATTACATTTTTTTTCCCCATTTCCACAATTTTTTCACTACATGCAAAGGATTTTACTCACATTTCCGTGATTTTTTTACTGTGTGCAAGAGCTCAAACTTCTTGTAATCTTTTGTAAGAAAAATAAAAGGGGAAAAAAGGAACATGAATGTACCTTTTAAACTCATTTTCACAACTCTTTTATTGCCCCTTACATTTTCTTCATGATCACTAAATTTGGTGTAAAAAATATAAAAATTTCATTGTATTCTTAAATTCAAATCAAATTCCATGATTCAACTCAAATGGCATGCATTTGGAACACTGTAGTCGAACTTGAAACATGTCACTATAGTCAGACTACAAATTGTCCATCAACATGTTGTTACATTTTTCCACCATCATTTTTACTCAGCATCACTGACAACACAACAATAAAGGTGTTCAATCACTTAGCCAATACAATAAAGTAGACCAAGAAGCAAACAAAGCTAAAATTATTTAACAAATTTGAATAATCTATCACCCAAAATCACATTGGAAAAAAATACTTATTTGTGGGGATCTCAATTAAATAACTAAAAACCAATGTTTATATGAGAATGAATCCAAAGATATATTTTTTATGTTTTACTTTTGGAAAAAAAATTTATTAATATATCTTTTGTTCGTACTAATATAACTAATTGTTTTAATTTTGAATATATTTATCGTCAAATAATAGAAACTAAAATTAAATTTCTATAGTTCTCTCATTGTTTTGTGACTATTTATCTCGATCTTGCATGTATGCTTTGCCCATTCTATTAGATATTTTCTTTATCGAGGCTTAGTTTGAGTGACTCTCCTAGAGTGATCTTGTATCCTCCTCTTTCTTTGCCAATAGTGTTTTGTATTTCTTTAACTAATTAATAGACATGTCTATTCATAAAAATAAAAATTTGTAAAAGTTAGTAATAATATTGCTATTTATATTATGATAAAGTTATCAAGATTGTATAGCATGTTAATAATGTAAATTTATTTTAATATTAAATATTATCAAAGATATAATATCATTTTTAAAATATTAAATCTACTAAAAATCAAACAATAAATAAGCTCACTAGTTAAATATATTATATATGTGATGGTCTTTGGACCTCTTTGAGTGTTATCTGAAACATAAAATATGGATATTGTGGCTTCTCTTCCAAAGATCAATTCCAAATTTTATTTCCTCTCAAATTAGACAATCATTTGAAAAAAATAAAGCATTAAAAATTTAGACACAAATGACTATATATGTTTTGATTAAGTAAAAATAGGTTTTCAAGGACCCGAAACCTTTAACAAAGAGTTAAAAATATAGCATTAAAGTTTAATAGAAACTATGTCGTAACACCTAGGAACAAAAGCCAAAAGACAAAAGGTAGCAACCAAAACAACAGGTTATAACCAAAAAAAATAGATGAGAACAGAAAAAAGATAGGATAATAGGAAAAAGGATAGCTAGATACATTTCATTAAGTCTTCAGCCTAGATCACCATAAGCTACATCTCACCAGCTAAGTTCTTGAGCTCTTCTAGCTCCTTTTCTTCTTTGGTACCAATCATTCCAGTGCTTGCCCGTGTACGCTTTCCCAATCCCGTAGTGTCCTTCAGCTCCTTAACCTATTTTTTGCCCTTTTCCTACTCCATCTTGTCAACCAAGATCTTAGCATGTTATGTGTAGGCTTTTGTCATGCCCAAAATTTAGGGCAAAACATAAACAACATTTTTTTTCTTTTAAAACACAAATGATCACAAAGCTAACACACTAAGGTTCATTTAAGAAGTGCAATCACATAACCCAACACATGTTAACTGGTGTAGGAGCACCCATGGATGGCTTAGGTCAATCCATTTAGTTTTTAATTATGTGTGTGACTTAGGTCAATTTTTGGTATGTTAAAGTTAAAGGTCATGTTGACCATGGTTAGAGTGCAATAGGGTCTTTGAGTTTGAAGTCTTAGGACCTCTTGCAAGTGACAATCATGGGCTAAAAGGTTGTAAAGCCTCCTGACTTGTAACAAAGAGGTAGTGATGTCAGCATGATGTCAATAGGGTTTAGGATTGGTTAGAACCATGTTTTGACCATGGTTAGGGTCTTAGGTAAGGTTAGTTAGAAGTGAGAAAGTCCAAAAATCAAAATTGTAAAAGTTGCTCAGCCAAAGTAGCCATAAGGTCTTCAATCGGTTATAGTATGACCTAAGACAAATGTAAAGCCCTAAGAGCCTATTTAAGACTTAGATTGACCTACATGTTAGTTTAGACACCCTTTGTATGGACTGTAATTAATGGAATCAAGTTTTCATCAATGTGCTATGTGTAGTTGCAGAGGGTGGGAGTTTGATTAGGAGTTGTATTGTGAGTCATCTAGCATTTGCATGAATGGTGGAGTTGAATCCCTAATAGGGGGAATTTGTAGTCAATGGAATTCAATCAGGTTGTTGGAGATTTTTGGAGAGAGCTTTTGGAGAATTTTAGACATTTTTTGTGATTCTTGAGCTTGGTGTGTGCGCTTGAGTTTTCTGGGTGAAGATTGCTTGCATCTTGAATTTGGTTGTACATACACTTTGATTCAGATTTGTAGGATTGAGTTCTTATATTGACAGATCTGGGAGTTTCATCATTCTACAGGCAAACTATTACAGTTTCTAGCATTGGAATAGAGGTAGGGATTGAGGAAACCTTCCTGTAATTTTATCTGTCGAATTTTTAGTGTTTTCATATGCTTGTTTTGATTTATTGTTATAGATCTATTTTCAATTATGTTTTTAATTTGGGTGTTAGAAAACCCTTAGAATTATGGCTTTCAGCTTATTTTATGACTTGGCATAGTAGGGTTATGCTATCAAAATTTTGAGAGAAAATTCACTTTAGAAACCTTAGAAAATGAAAAATTAAACGGGCTATAGTTCAAACTATTGAATAGAAGAAATAAATAAATGGGTTATTGAGGAAAATCAATTTTAGTAATGAAAAATGCCATCTAGGTAAAAAACCCAATCTCTGTCAAAAAAATGTCAGTCAAAGTAAAATTACTACAATAGAAAATAAATTTACTTGCAAATGATAGAAAATTGTATAAGTAAAAAGAAATGTATTCACAAACAAAATTAGAGTAAGACAAAATTGTCTTATTCATAAAGTGAAAATAAAATATTTCCATTTTTGGAAAATTTCCATTCTGTATTGGGTTTCCATTTTTGAAAATATGCCAGTCTTGTCATAAAAAAAAATATATAAAAAAGGTAAATGTGTTAGTTTTATTTATAAAAAGAAATATATTAAATTAATTGCATAGTGATTTGTAAACGGTATAGTTGGAAAGGAAAATTTAAAAAGTTTTAAATTTTAAAAAAATTAATTAATGGTTGAAGGGAGGTGGGAGCCACCACACTTCCCACCAACCAAGGGACGACTGTACTCGGTGGCGGTACCCAAGGTACCATCGGTAGAGAGTACTCTGTCAGCGGCACCTTAGGGTGTCGTGCGATAGAGCTCTTGCCAGCGGTACCTTGGGGTGTCATGCAGTGGGAAGCCCACGACAGTGGGAGCCCACGTGGGTGTGGGGATCTTCCCCCCAATGTTAAAGTTATTTATTTTTATTTTTTTAATTTATTATTTAAAATTTATAAAATGAAATTTGTCAATGATAATTTTTATTAAATGTTATTTTAATAATAATTATTTTCATTAATAATTTTTATTTTTATTAATAATTTTTATTAATCATTGTTATTTATAACTCTTATTAATAATTTTTATTGATAATGTTATTTATATCAATAATTGTTGTTTTATAATAGTATTCTTTGGAAGATGGATTTAATTTTATTAGATGAATATTTTTAATTCATAAGGGAAAAATTTAATGGTCTTTATTATTGTATGTATTTAGATTTTGTTTGGAGTTATGGCGACTTTATGAGAATATTGTTGTTGTACTAAATGAAATGCTACGATTCATTATTTTATCTAGAAATGTGATTTACTTAACCAACTGTAGAGTCAAATTGACATTTAATCTGGTCATAGTCTGGGTGATTAGTGATGACTATTTATTTGATTTAACAAGATACTTTGATATTCTGTTGGATGAGCTAAATCTATAGACAACAAGTAGATCATTTTCTAGGTATTTTGATACATGGTTTAATTAGAAATTAACGTGCACTTTTCTACTAAAATTGGACATTTTTGTTTGGTTAGGACCCTAGGTAGTCTATAGGGAATTTTCTTTCTCTATGACATCATATTAATATTTATGATTACTTATCTTAGTAGATTGATGTTATTCTTTACTTAAATGCAATTATGTTCAAAATAGAAGTTAAAGTGCTTATGAAATTAGATCTCAATTTTCTATGATGTGAGTGTTGTCTTCTTCGTGCCTGGAGTGTCTTCTTGTGCTTACTGTGTTTCAACGATGCTAGAAGACCTAGGGGGAAGACAGAGGCCGGGGTATGTATCAATTGATCATGTTTTCTGTATTATGTTTCGATGTGTGTATATATTATGATTATACCCTGCTTGACCATGCAGGCTCATGATGTTTTGTATTCTGCTTATGGTGCCTTTGTAATCATTTCTAGTTCTTGTATGTGAAACTAGATTTGGGATTACGTGATTGTGTACCTGATTTGATCTATGTGAGATCTATGAGCCTAGGGTAGTTTACCTAGATATTTAGTAGGAGGTGGCTTGCAATAAGCATTCGGGCCCACAAGTGGCTGCCAGGATCACTTATTGTTAAGTATTTGTAATTAAGTGATAACTTAATATAACATTGAGCTATTTTAAAATGAACCTAATAAGATATGGTCCTCACCCAAGTGTTAGTGCTAGTACAGACTAAGATGGTGTTGAGAAGATGACTAGCCCCCTTTAAAGGGATGAGTTAGCATAGTCGATGACTTCATCAGCACGAGAGATCATTGACATCATTTATGGTCACTTAGGTGCCGGGATCCAGAGAGATTACTAGGACAAAACTCAAGGGTTAGATGTACATGATGACACCTTCCTATGCATAGTCTAGTTATCCTACATGTGTTGGTTGCCTCTGGAATAATGAGACTTTCGTGGCATTATTAATTTTTCACCTTGAGTTATAGAGCTTTCAGGATCCTTTCCTTAGCTTGTTCTTTTTGATGTTTGTTATCCAAGTGGGATCTGTTGTTATCTCCTTAGCACGGTGGGAGTGGACTGTTTAGGTTCACGAGGTCAGGTGGTAGTGATTCTTTTACCATTTGAGATTCTAATGTTCATGTACCAGTGCTGGATGATCCTATGGTAGTTGTTCCTTCTTGTTATTCATTGTTGGAGTTGTGTTCTTCTTCCTCTTCTTCTTGTGATCATGTATCTTTGTATCAGTTAATCAGAGATATTATGTGTACTCCTTTTCTATTATTGTATTGCATACCCTGCGACATGTGCAGTGGATGTAGATTTATGGTTACCTTATGGTACTAGATGTATTTATGTTTTCTTCTATGTGATGTTGCTTATATCTTTCATTTCTGTTGGTGTAATTAAATATTTACTAATTACACTTTACTTAAGTTTACTTAGGATAATGCATTTGCATATTAGTTATCTTTGTGACACCTAGGAGTGTGCACATCTATTTAGCACATGGTTAGGAGAACTTTAACTTTAGGTGTGATAGTTGTCATCACATACCTCTTTGTGTGTGAGATCCACCTTTAGTGCTCTTATCACATTATCATCCTCTCATTGTTGCACATGTTTTTCATACTTTCATGTACAATGGAGGATGATCCACCTTTGGTGGACATGTGATTCCACCTTGTATGGGTGATATATTATCATCTCCTTATCATGTAGCCTTATTGCATTGCCTATATATTTGGGCACTCCTACTTTGTAAATAATTCAATCTATCTATTTCATTATTTGATCATTTGATCATATCCTATTTTGTCTCTCTTGTGCTATCTCTTGAGCTTCTAGATCTTGGTTTCTATTCTTTGGCTTAGGCAAATTCTTACAATTGCTATATGAGTTTTTCAATTTTACCTAATCTATATTAATTAATTAATGTTAACGTAATCTTCATCGAGGAACCCTTGAGAGTTTTAACCTATGTTGGTTTTGTTTTAATGTGAGTAAATGGTAATTGCTTCCACATTGATGTTTATCTTATTTGTTAACTTTTAAAAAAAAAATTTATTCTGCAAACTTAGATGCATGTTTAGGTTAAGTTCTCCTAGGTTCCCTAGCAGGGCATTACACTTGGTATTAGAGCACAGAGTTCTACACTGGGAACTTTGGGAAGTTGTGAGCCCGTTAGATGTCTAAACTATTTAAAGTTGAAACCAAACATAGAAATATTACTCTTTTGTGTATGGTTACCTTCTCTAATGCATCTAGGGTGAAGTACCTTTGGATGTTATGAAGTGATTAATCCCTTGAGCGTGGCTACCACTAGTCACCTTGTTATGTGAATCTTTTAAGATTGAGGATTTATTTTAGTTAATTGATGAATTGTTCATGTTGTGTATGGGCTAGCATTGAAATTTTGAACTTTCTTATAATTGGATTAGTCACCTAGCTCTCTTTTCGTTATCTATTTTGTGACGCTAGTCACACTTAATTTATTGTTGAAATGGAGATCCCCTATGGTTTAATGTTGGACTTATGTTTCCCTTGCTTGGGTTTTATCTTTTTGAGTTTTATGGTGGCTACTCTGAATGTTTGGTAATGTTGGCCTTGTTCTGTGATAAGTATTGTTTCTATCATGTTCATCATGAACCCCTGATAGTATGTATAAGGGAGGACATCGCGGAGATGGTACTATGTATGCAATGTGATATTAGAATTGTTGTGTATCCTATATGTTTGCTTAGGTGTTTCATTAAATAGATAGATTTTCATGAACTTCTCAACTTACTATTTGATATAGATATGAATGTGTTCTTTATGCAATTGATCCTAGATGTTTTCTATGATGATGAATGAACAAAGCTTTTGATTTATTTGAATTATAAATGAATGATTGATCAATGTGATTTTTAGTTTGTTCTTAAACTAGATATTATATTGTTCTTAATGACTATATATCATGTTCTTATTCGATCGCTTATTTTCAGATGTTATGTTTTGTTTTTAGTAAATGCTTTGTGTTTGGGGGGATATATATCCTCATCTGTTCATAGGCTTCTAAGAGTAAGCTTAATCCTAGGGGGGTTGGATGTAATACCTCGCCCCTAGTCCAATTTTATAAATGCTATGATTATTTTAAGAAGATAGATTATATGTTAGGAAAGTATTAATGCTTATGGTTTTACTGACCCCATACTGGCATGTGTATGGTTGATGTGCTTGTTTTATATTTATGTTTGATGTGCCTGATGTGGTTGAGGGATAGAGTTGTAGTTACTTGCTTGCGAGATCCACATGATCGGCCGATCCCCACCATTATCTATTATATATTTAGATATGTATGTACATGTGGGTTTTGTATGTAGGTTTGTAGGTATCGAGCATTGACTTCCGTGAATTGTCAGGAAGAGCATGCCCTATTACACTATCTCAAATGGTAAGAGAGGGGAGATAATAGATAGATCCAAAACCCTAACCTAAGTCCATTTTTCCTAGGATTGGACAAGTATCTGTTGACTACCCTATCCAAATTTGTCAAGTTGACAAAGTTCGTGGATCCCTTCCTTGAGCTCGTTTGTTTTATTTGATGATCTTGTTTTATTGCTTTTTTTGTATGTGATTTTCTATAGTTATGGAAATTAATATTATAATTTGAAAATAATATTAAATTTAATTCCTATGTTTTTGTATGATTATTAATTCATTAAAAATCTAATATTGGAATATTTGGATTTAATTAATTAATTATGTGAAAATAGGATTAATAATGTTCCATTAGACATTAAATGATTAATTGCATGATTTAATGGTGTTTGGAATATTAAATTATTTAATGAGGGATTATAATAATAACATGTGCTTTATTGAGTTTGAATGTTATTTGTTTCAAAAAGGTGACAACTTGTCTTTAGGAGTCTAAGTTGAGTTGTGCACAATTAAAAGATATTTTTAATTATTAATTAGTAATTTCTATCAACTTAAGAGTGGGAGTTTGATTAGGAGTTGTATTGTGAGTCATCTAAGGTTTGCATGAATGGTGGAGTTGAATCCCTAATAGTGGGAATTTGCATTCAATAGAATTCAATCAGGTTGTTGGAGATTTTTGGAGAGAGCTTTTGGAGAATTTTAGACATTTTTTGTGATTCTTGAGCTTGGTGTGTGTGCTTGAGTTTTCTGGGTGAAGATTTCTTGCATTTGGAATTGGGTTGTGCATACACTGTGATTCAGACCTATAGGATTGAGTTCTTCTGTTGACAGATCTAGGAGTTTCATCATTCTACAGGCAAACTATTACAATTTCTAGCATTGGAATAGAGGTAGGGATTGAGGAAACCTTCCTGTAATTTTATCTGTAGAATTTTCAGTGTTTTCGTATGCTTGTTTTGATTTATTGTTATAGATCTGTTTTCAATTATGTTTTTAATTTGGGTGTTAGAAAACCCTTAGAATTATGGCTTTCAGTTTATTTTATGACTTGGCATAGTAGGGTTATGTTGTCAAAATTCACTATAGAAACCTTAGAAAACAAAAAATTAAATGGGCTATATTTCAAACTATTGAATAGAAGAAATAAATAAATGGGTTTTTGAGGAAAATCAATTTTGGTAATGAAAAAAGCCATCTGGGTAAAAAACCCAATCTCTGTCAAAAAAATGACAGTCAAAGTAAAATTACTATAGTAGAAAATAAATTTACTTGCAAATGATAGAAAATTGTATAAGTAAAAAGAAATGTATTCACAAACAAAATTCGAGTAAGACAAAATTGTCTTATTCATAAAGTGAAAATAAAATACTTCCATTTTTGGAAATTTTCCATTTGTACTGGGTTTCCGTTTTCAAAAATATGCCAGTCCTGTCATAAAAAAAATATATAAAAAGGTAAATGCGTTAGTTTTATTTATAAAAAAAAAAATATTAAATTAATTGCAGAGTGATTTGTAAACGGTATATTTGGAAAGGAAAATTTAAAAAATTTTAAATTTAAAATAAAAATTAATTAATTGTTGAAGGGAGCTGGGGGCCACCACACTCTCCACCAACCCCAGGATGGCTGTACTCGGTGGCGGTACCCAAGGTACCATCGGTAGAGAGTACTTTGTTGACAACACCTTAGGGTGTCATGCGATAGAGCCCTTGCCAGTGGCACCTTAGAGTGTCATGCATTGGGAAGCCCATGGCAGTGGGAGCCCACGTGGGTGTGGGGGTCTTCCCCCCCCACGTTAAAGTTATTTATTTATTTATTTTTAATTTATTATTTAAAATTTATAAAATGAAATTTGTCAATGATAATTTTTATTAAATGTTATTTTAATAATAATTATTTTCATTAATAATTTTATTGATAAGTAGGAGATATTTTCCACAGCAAGTCAAATTGTGATATTGCACTATTAGGATTAAACTTCGTAGTTTTTTTGAGTGAAACTCATTGACCCATGATTGATGAGTAGTGGTTCCATTTCATTCTCATGAGAGATGGGCTCGGTGAACCACCACTCATGAATCATGGGTCAATGAGTTTGACTCAAAAAAACTACACAGTTAAATCGTGATAGCAATATCACAGTAATTTTTATTTTTATTAATAATTTTTATTAATCATTGTTATTTATAACTCTTATTAATAATTTTTATTGATAATGTTATTTATATCAATAATTGTTGTTTTATAATAGTATTCTTTGGAAGATGGATTTAATTTTATTAGATGAATATTTTTAATACATAAGGGAAAAATTTAATGGTCTTTATTATTGTATGTATTTAGATTTTGTTTGGAGTTATGGTGACTTTATGAGAATATTGCTGTTGTACTAAATGAAATGCTAGGGTTCATTATTTGATCTAGAAATGTGATTTACTTAACCAACTATAGAGTCGAATCGACATTTAATTTGGTCATAGTCTGGGTGATTAGTGATGACTATTTATTTGATTTAACGAGATACTTTGATATTTTGTTGGATGTGCTAAATCTATAGACAACAAGTAGATCATTTTCTAGGTATTTTGATACATGGTTTAATTAGAAATTAACGTGCACTTTTCTACTGAAATTGGATGTTTTTGTTTGGTTAGAACCTTAGGTAGTCTATAGGGAATTTTCTTTCTCTATGACATCATATTAATATTTATAATTAGTTATCTCAGTAGATTGATGCTATTCTATAGTTAAATGCAATTATGTTCAAAATGGAAGTTAAAGTGCTTATGAAATTAGATCTCAATTTTCTATGATGTGAGTGTTGTCTTCTTCATGCCTGGAGTGTCTTCTTGTGCTTACTGTGTTTCTGGGATGCTAGAAGACCTAGGGGGAAGACAGAGGCCAGGGTATATATCAGTTGATCATGTTTTTTGTATTATGTTTCGATGTGTGTATATATTATGATTATACCCTGCTTGACCATGTAGGCTCATGATGTTTTGTATTCTTCTTATGGTGCCTTTGTAATCATTTCTAGTTCTTGTATGTGAAACTAGATTTGGGATTACGTGATTGTGTACCTGATTTGATCTATGTGAGATTTGTGAGCCTAGGGTATTTTACCTAGATATGTAGTAGGAGGTGGCTTGCAATAAGCGTCGGGGCCCACAAGTGGCTACTAGGATCACTTATTGTTAAGTATTTGTAATCAAGTGATAACCTAATATAACATTGAGAGATTTTAAAATGAACCTAATAAGATATGGTCCTCACCCAGGCGTTAGTGCTAGTACAGTCTATGATGGTGTTGAGAAGATGACTAGCCCCCTTTAAAGGGATGAGTTGGCATAGTCGATGACTTCATCACTACGAGAGATCATTGACACCATGTATGGTCACTTGGGTGTTGGGATCTAGAGAGATTACTAGGACAAAAATCAAGGGTTAGACGTACATGATGACAACTTCCTATTCATAGTCTAGTTATCCTACATGTGTCAGTTGCCTCTGGAATAGTGAGACTTTCATGGCATTATTACTTTTTCACCTTGAGTTAGAGATCTTTCAGGATCCTTTCCTTAGCTTGTTCTTTTTGATGTTTGTTATCTGAGTGGGATCTTTTGTTATCTCCTCAGCATGGTGGGAGTGGACCATTTAGGTTCACGATGTTGGGTGGTAGTGATTCTTTTACCATTTGAGATTCTGACATTTTTGTACTGGTGCTGGATGATCCCTGTGGCAGTTGTTCCTTCTTGGTCTTCATTGTTGGAGTTGTGTTCTTCTTCCTCTTCTTCTTGTGATCATGTATCTTTGTATCAGTTAATCAAAGATATTATGTGTACTCCTTTTCTATTATTGTATTACATACCCTGCGACATGTGCAGTTGATGTAGATTTATGGCTACCTTATGGTACCAGAAGTATTTATGTTTTCTTTTATGTGACATTGCTTATATCTTTCATTTTTATGAGTTTTTCAATTGTACCTAATCTATATTAATTAATTAATGTTAACTTAATCTTCATCAAGGAACCCTTGAGAGTTGTAACCTGTGTTGGTTTTGTTTTAATGTGAGTAAATGGTAATTGGTTTCGTATTGATGTTTATCTTGTTTGTTGAATTTTACAAAAAAAATTATTCTGCAAACTTAGATACATGTTTAGGTTAAGTTCTCCTAGGTTCCCTAGCGGGGCATTACATCTAAGATAATCAGTTGGTAAAGGAGTGAACAACAAGCTATAATATGCTAGTCGATTGAACAAACAAGCCTTCGTTCCAGATAATCACAAGGAAGAATCTAGAACTAAAAGGAAATAGATTTAACTGAACACCAGAGCATGATTACTGAGCATCAGAGTAAACTGAGCACTGAGTTTCATTAAACACTGATTAGTCTACACATCGAGCACCTGTGTATTCACCAAACATAAAAGGTTGTGTTTACTGAGTTATTCAAGAAATAACATATTAATTAGGAATGGCACATCTATCTATGCAAATAGTTTACATAGATCTATAAAACATTTTACCAAGATGGAGGGTTATTTATTGTGGATGTAATCATTAAATGTTGTGATGATTCCTATGTTATAGTAAGATCTAGGTTAATTTTGTACACCATAGATCTTAGATTTTCTAAGATATTGTAAACCTAATTAGGTCATGGAAATCATAACATTTTGTTATATAATTGTAATTGATGTCATTTTGACATATCATCAAGAAGGAGATCATGAAGCAGTAGCCGCCTTAAAGACATTAGAGTTTAGACAAGGTTTGCATGACATAGCAATTATCAGAAATAGAGTTCAATTTATTCAGAAACAAACAAGGCTACCGAGTAGAACAAAGGATAGTTTACTACACATAAAGGTGATATTCATTCAGTATATCATAGATCTGATTTAGATAAATTTTAGTTGTCATTTACAAATACCTTCCATTATTCTCTAATTATAGTAGAGATGCAAAATCTCCTAACATAGTAGACTTAACAGTCTGATTGTAAAATCTCTTAACTGAGTGCACACTTAATTAGTGTTGATTAAATCCTCTCACAAGGTAGATCTAATAGATCTCATTTTTACTCCTAACAAGGTAAGATCACCAGAAGTGATCAAAATTTAGCCTTAACTAGCATACTTTATTTATTGCAGTAGTGAAGAATTTGTGGGTTTCATCCCCACCACAGTTTTTACCTTCTAAAAAGGGTTTCTGCATAACTAGAATACTTGTGCTATGTGTCACATTTCATGATTGATTTATTATTTGATTTCATGCACTTTACATTTATAAATTTATTTGAATGAATGTTGCAAACAATGAATTTAGTTGGATAGTTAGTCATTACTATTGCAAATTGATTATTTAGTTAAAGTTTTTAAGGGTATTGATTCACCCCTCCCCTCTCAGTCCCTTATCTTTCTATCCCAATAATTGGTATCAGAGCTAGATCTCTTATTTGGAAGTTTAACCACTTAAGAGGAAAGATCTAAAGATGGAAAGATACAAGTTGGACAAGACTATTGAGAATCAAAATATTTAGATGTAAATATTCATTGATCAATACAAGCATGATAAGAATGAGTTGAAAACATTACTAATTTAGTGAAAGGATATGGCTATTAGGCAGTGTAAAATTGATTACCATGAAGAAGAGATTGAAGACCCATTTGAGATTTCTGGATCTAGTTCAGGAAGTATATCTGACATATCTAAAAGTGCAATTTTTGATTTATCTGAGAAAAATATTCATTTGACTGAACAAGTTAAAGCCATGCAGATCGGTCAATAAGAAAAAATGGTAAGAATGATTAATGTAATGAATAATGCTAGACAAGCTAAATAAGATAGAAATATGGTTGTTGAAGACAAAAGACAAATGATTGAAAAGTTACAAGTGAAGGAATATGAGATACCGAGACTTATCGAGCATCACTTTGAGATATCCAATCAGATGGTTGTTGTAAGCTAGGAGATCAACTGAGTAAATAATGAGTTAATAAGGAAACTTGAAGACATTGGTGAGCTCAAAGAAGAAAATGAAAAAATGAGAAATGAAGTGAAGATGCAGCAATAGCATAATGAGATGATGAAAAAGGCTAAAGATGGTTTCAAGAAAATTGATGATTTTTTGATCAATCAAAGAGGATTTGGAAGCACTACTAGATTAGGCTATACCAAGCAAGGAGAATCATCTAAGAAAGCTGAACAGATGAATAAATACAAGATTCAAAGACCCAAGAAGCTTTTATGCTATCACTGTGGTAAACCGGGCCACACTTCAAATGTATGTAGGAGTAAAGCACAAGGTAAACCTAAATCCACTCCTAAGTTCAATGGTCATTGTTATAGTTGTAACAATTATGGACGTCAAGCATATGAATGTAGATCTAAGTTGAATATGACTCCTTACAAACCCTACATGGAGAATCACTATCGCACTTGCAACATGCATGGACACACCTCACAAGAATGCAAAACATAGATGAGGAAAGTCTGGACACTAAAATAATAGAACAAGACCTATCAACTGAGAAGACAAGGTAATGTTTATACTTGGGATTACAACACAAGGGTTAAATTCACATCATGTGAAAGATATGGACTTATTGCAAATAAGTGCATGAGGAAGAATTGGACAAGGAGATCTCGTAGTTGGACAAGCACTGGAATGGCATGCTTACATTGTCACTAAGTCGGTCATCTAAGTAAAGATTGCAGAGACCAAGCACCAGAAACACAATTTTTTAAAAATGGAAATACAATTGAAGATATCATGAGGATAAGAAACACTATGTGGAGAAAAGCATCAAATGATAATGCTAAGTCAAGTAATGTAGTCAGTGAAACCTCGTCTATAAGATTGGGTGACATTGCCACCTCCACCTAAGATGAAAAGGTATGTATGGAACTAAAAATTCAAACTTATTATATTTATCATATAGTTCCTTATACTAAATGATCACATACAAAATCTACATGAATTAAGATGCATTATGGTTTTATAAGTTTTGAGCTTTAAGTGTTTACAATCGGTAAATGTTAGACTGGGTGAGAAGTTTCCAGTCGGTAACTATTATGCAAGGTTAACCGAGTACTAGTATTAACCGAGTAAAAATTTACATGTTAACTGAGCTTATGTTATCTTGTGGTATACAAAAAGATTGATAGTTATCATCGAGTTGTGATTCGGTCGAGCATTTATTACCAAAAGGTTTGAGCAGGAATTTGAAAATGCTATAAATACATGGTGAGCTTAGTTCATTTTTCACACAACGATCACAAAGAGAAAATAGTTTACAGAGAAATTTCAAGCAAAGGATTTTTAGAGCATTTGAGCAGAGATTTAAAGAACTCCAAGAAATCTCATCATCATTCTGAGTAAGTACTATCATTGCCAAGCTATTTATTTGCTACTTACTGAAACCCTAAACAAGAAAAAATGGTATCCACATCAAAAGCAAGTAAATCCAAGTATGCAAAGGAGGAGGAATGTCATGCCCAAAAATAAACAACCAAAAACATAACAAATTTTTTTTTTTAAAAGGGTGAAATGTAATAACATATGTCACTGTCACGTACTTCGATCTACTTAGCCAAAGATCAACACGGATACGCCTATGCTGAAAATGGTTAGGGATATGCTTGCAATGACAGCAACAAAAAGTGGATCTGTCAAGGGGAATCTATCTCAACTAAGCTCTCATCAAGAAAATGTTGAAGGTCCTGTTATTAGGATGAACTTTAATTGAATTGACTATTATCTTGTTAAGAAGTTCCACTGCTAGATGTGTATGAATATAAACCCAACAAAAATACTAGATTAATCATTCAATTCATTCTTAGTTAGGTTGGAACATAATACTACTAACTAAAAGTCTAATTCATTAATTACCAAAATTAGAATTTAATGGCTAAAGGATTATAATTGGCATCTAAATAACTAATGTCCTGCTCCAATAAACCCTCACCTAAAGATTCACCATACCTATCACTTCCTAATACTATGTTCTCTCCCCTAAAAGAATCTAACATAACAACAAGTAATTATTTCCTAAACATCTTGTACTCATCCCCTAATTAACTAATTGATTTATTTATTGAACCCATGACCTACTAAAACATTTAGTAAGTAATTAGACAATCGTCTTAAGTGTCAATAAGTCTCCGAGGTTTAACATAGCTGGTCTAATATAGACAGGTCACCAAATTAATTAAACTTAAACATTACTTAATATTTTAACACATTAAAAGTTAAATAAAGGTATCATCTCCTAACCATATCCTAACATTATAAACTATCCCTAGAATAATTTATCCTTAATAAGGAAAGTTAGTGCATAATCCACTCTATACACAACTCATCAAACCTATAACTTAATTACCCCATTTACTAATAATTACAAAGAAAGGACTAACAAATAATTAAAATTAGCAAGGGGGAAAAATTCAAATTCTAAAAAGGCTATTCTACCCCCTATGCTAACCTACATCACCCACTAGCCAATCATAAAGCCAAGGGGAGCGCACTTTTAAGAGGACAAAAGGGAAGACAAGGTTTGAGGGCCCCACCAATCTCATGGATGGGATTTTTGCACAAACCAAGGCTAGAGAAGTTAAGGAAATGTTTAAAGTCAATGCAACAAACAAGACAAGTGTGCTGCATTCCCCAAGAAGATGACCAAGTGGGTGGTGCGCCTAGCAAGGAGGAAGGAATCTTTTTATGACAAAAGAGAAGGTGTCAGATCTTTAAGTCAGAGTTGGGTGCGTTTGCAAGGAGGTACTTGAAGGATTAGAGAGTTTATTAAAGCCATGTCAGCCCAAGAGAAACAAGGTACTAAAGTAAAAGAACAATGCATTAAATCTCCTTTGTTGTTAAGGGTCACTTCTCAAGGCCCCTGTTTACCCACGTAGGGAGGTGTTTGACTGAGCATTAAACATAATTCTTTCCCATGCCCATCACCTGCGCCTAGGAAGAGGGATTTGGTGGGGTCCACTAGCAAGTGGGGAGAACTTTATAGCAATTTTTTTATAGTAAAGTTTATTTAGACTCATTCAACAACATAGTATTGACTTAAGCATGGGTTAAAGTGTAGATTAGTCTAATAAATTCCATTAGATGTTGATGTTAAGAGGAGAAGGAGAATATTCTCTGTGGTAAGGGAATATTTTCCTTCTCCATACAAAATCCAGAGAGCTAAATGCTCAAACAAAATTCTGGAATGTCATTTTTTACAATATGGCTAATACTTCATCAGCTTGATTTCTTTATTTTATTTACTAGTCATAGGTGAGGTGTTTAGAAAGCACTTAGTGGTTCAATTTAAGAGTTGCTCAAGAAGGTAATGAGTAAGTCTAGAATGTATATATGTCTCTTATTGACATTTCATCTTATCAGTTATTCCATGGATAATTCTTTTGAAAGAGAATAAGGAATGATCAAGTTTCTTCATCCAAGTATAGTCTTCTTAAGTATGAGTTTGGTCTAAAATTAGATAGATTGCAATGAGCTTACAACTATGAATCCAAATATTAAGAGTTTCATGGCTATCCATATTAATGAAATTTTACATACTATTGAATGATTTTCATGACCTTTCTTGCCAACTTTGAATAACTTTTTTTAAAAAAGAAAATAACTCCACTATCTTAAGAAGAAAAAATCAATTAGACAAGATAGAAATACATTGCATTTTCATTATAGACATCCTATCAATTTCATTACATAATCTCTATGGTGAAGAAGCATTTACATTACAATTATATATTACACTTTGATGGAATACTCAATGAGAGATCAACATAAAAGAGCTACTTCACTTCATCATATTACATATACCCTTTCATATACATCTACTATTTTATAATGAACTCAATAATGGAAATTCTTTACAATATACAAGAGAGAAAGATCTCCTTCAAGGTCAATAATACAACAACTTAGGAGAGTTGATACAAGCTCAACAAGAGAAACTTCTTCAAGCTTTTCCACTTGGGTGTTGACCTCAAAACCTGCAACAAAGGAGAGAACCATGGGTGCTCACCACCCAACCAAGGCCTCTTATGAGACCACCCCCAAGCTTGGAGAACCAAGGCTAAACGGGTATGCAACAATATCAACAAGATGCTCACAAACAATTTACACAATGCACATA
Organism: Chamaecyparis obtusa; assembly: GCA_027943335.1. Classification (NCBI taxonomy): domain Eukaryota; kingdom Viridiplantae; phylum Streptophyta; class Pinopsida; order Cupressales; family Cupressaceae; genus Chamaecyparis; species Chamaecyparis obtusa. The sequence continues at coordinate 142,616 of BSBK01010267.1, forward strand.
CAACAAATTACTCCCTTCCAAGGTTACACAAATGAGTCTTACAAGCTCATTGAGAGGGTGGAGGTGGGCTTTTCCAAGGGGAGAATGCCATTACATACAAATTTTCTCACCATGAGTATTCAAATGCCTCTTCAAGGCTACATATCCAAATGCCTCTTCAAGGCTACATATCCATGCATATCCAAATGCGTCTTCATACACATACTTTGCTTGACATTTTCTTCAAAATACAAGAATGCAATGGCTTCCATGGTGCCCATACACCATGGACTTATCCCTCTTCTCCAAGAGAAGAGACTCTCACCTCATGGAGAGCCCAACTAACCCCTCCACCCATAGGCCACTTCTTCCCTTCCCAAAGGGTGAGTAATGCCTCACACCCATAAACAAGAACTCCCTCAATCAAGCAAAAAGAACAAGATCAAACCATGAAATCAAACCCAAAATCCCTCCCTTACAACACATTGCCACAACAAGGATCAAGATTCATATACATGAGAGGGAAAGATACAAGCTAATCTAATGCACAAGTAGAAAGACTTCCATGAGAAGAGTAACCAACCTCCACAAGTGTGATGGAAATGGAAATTTGAGAAGAGCTTATCCACTTTTCTTCCTCCTCCAAAACCCTAAAGTCTCTAAAATTAGAGAGTGGGTGAACACCCTCTAATTCTATCCAAGGCCTCTAAAAAGGGCTCCAAATCCTACCCACCCACCAATCATAATTGCAGATTTGACTCTAAGGTCTCCTTGATTTCCCTTGTCCCCCCATGATTAATGCTTGATTGGAAGGAAAGGTAAAGTTGGGTAAGGGTCAAGATCCATCCAATCTCGTAGGTAAGGGTAAATGGGTCCAAAAAAGGGTTGCCAAAGTCTCTAGGGGGTTTAGGATATGCTCAAAACCTTCCTAACCCATACCCCTAACATCAAGATACATAAATTATGCCAAAAATGACCCTAGAACTTCTTATTGGCCTCTAGAAGTGGCTGGAATAAAATAAGTTTAAATGAGTACATTACAAGTGTCAAGTGACACTAACAATTGCACATTACATACAAATGCCAAGAAAGACAACACGAAGCTAACTACTAATGCACATGAAAATTCACTTTTACGATAAGTTCACATTACAACGAGGCTTTGTAATCCCACATTGGACTAAGCCTTGGTTTACTCAGTTCACATGTGTTTAACCTTGGTTCTCCGATAATTCCCATGGTTCTCGTACCTGCACACTTCACATCGAGCATCAGTAGTTCAAGATGATAACATTACATGAAATATACATATTCAATTTCCTATTTAGTATCATAACTCAATATGTATAGCTCAATTCAAATCACAATTTTCCATTCAATAATATTCGAACATCATAAGTACATAATCATCATGTGCAGTAATCAAATCTAGTCATGAATAATTCACTTAATCAACAATGCATAATAAAAATCATGATGTACTCTAGATTCACATCCACACATACATAATATAATAATCACCATCAAAATATCGTATCTCGAGTCTCAATCCAAAATAGATCAACAAGTGTATCACTGTATCAAAATGTAGAAAAAGAAAGATGCTATGACGGGTCAGGGTGAGGCCTCACAAGGAAGTAAATTTAATAGTTTCTGCTACTTGTGATGAGCTAAAATAAAAACTTTATCCTGAAGTGGCATCACAAATTGACAAAGTGGGAGATTTTTCAAGAATACCACCTAGGGTTTTGCTGGTAGAAGACGTTCGTTCGTATATTCACTACAAGATAGGGGAAATTGGAGATTTTGAGATGTTTTTGTTGGCAAGTTGACTATATAGTTATATATGACTAGATATAGTGTTGTCATTATGGAAACAAAGTCATATAGAGTTTTGGAGTCAACGCACATTATCATAAGGTTAGAATATGGATAAGTATAGAAGACTAGATAGTTAGCAGAGTACCAGTAGATCAGAGCATTAGCGCATGTGTGTATGGCTGAGTTATGGTATGTGCCCTTCCAGTTAAGATGTTAAGTGTGTCCTCATGCTAAGTCTAAGAGCACATGATCAGATGATGCAGTATGATGAAGATACAGACAGTTGAAGAGGTACAGCCAGTGAACGCTAGAACATAACAAAATATGCAACCAACTGTTAGTAATTTGATTAATAGTTACAATAATATTTTGTAAAGGCTATGCACCTATTGTAATTAGGTTGTAGACATATAAAAATCTTTGATTGTAAACACACTTGAGCCAATTCACCTGGAAGCATTGTATGTAATCAGTTATAGGCTGACCTAGTTAATTGTTTTGGTAGCGCATATAAATATTAGATGTGCCTTTGTAATAAAGTATGGAAGTGGATATAGAGATAAGATAAGAAGAGAAGAATTATGCGAAAAGTAGTTAGAATGTATTAAAGCTTTGCAAGAGACCAAAGCATTAGTCCATCAAAGGAACTGATCAAACAAGTAGTGTCATAGCACCAGTTCATCCAATAGACATAGTGTGTATTTGAGATCAGAAGATTGTAGCCTTCACCACTTGAGCAATGAGCTCTAGGATAGTGTGTCCCCACCCCGAATAGGGTTATTGTAAAAGAATCCTAACAGGGTCCAACCCTTGACAAGGTCACTATACTAAAAGCATTGTAAAGAACAACTCCTAAGAGGGTTGCAAATCTTCTAACAAGGATCATAAGACACTAGTGCAGTTCTTAGTGGGTGCCAATTCCCACCGGGGTTTTTACCTATTTGGATTTCCCCATAACCATATTGGTGTTATGTGTTGTAATTGTTTATCTTGTTTACATTGAAGTTTATTTCAGTACTTAAGAAATCAAGTTAAGTTTCAAGAGTAAAGTAAAAAGATTAAATATAGTGAACATTGATTCACCCCCCCCCCCCTCTCAGTGTTCCCATTCCTTACAATTGGTATCAGAGCTCTGGTCCTCTGAAGAAAATTTTAACCACTTGAGGAGATCAATGGTTTCAGATGGAGAAAAGAATCTGAGGAAGAATCTTATGGCATCTCTTGAAGACCTTGACAGATTTGAGAAAGAAGTTGAAGAACTGAAATTGAAAATTAGTGGTGCACAAGTTTTCATCAAGAAGCTAAGAAAAGATTTGAAAGATTATTCAAATAGTGATCTAGGGAAGATGGTTAAGAAGTTGAATGAAGAGAACACATCTCTAACAGATTAGATTGAAGAGTTGGATGAAAATTTGACTAATAATCAAGAAGTATATGATGAATAGATTAAAGAGAACCTTCAATTGAATGAAGAATTGAGGCAAGCAAACATGGAAATCTTGGAGCTAAGAAACAACAAAGAAAATTTGGAATCTGAGTTGAAAGAGGAAAATAATCACATTGAAAAATTACACACCAGTTCTGATTTGATAGAGTCATAGTTATATGCACGAAAGCTTAAAGGAGATACTAGTTGTATTGGATTCAATGAAGCACAAAATCAGATTGATGACATGCGAGCAAGGATGAAAGCACCAAAAGACACTATTGATGTTAAGGAGACTAGAAATCAAACTAAAGACAATGTTGAACCATCTAAATATGAGTGCAAGCCAGTAGAATGAACTTGTTATGTATGTAACAAGCATGAACATATAGCAAGGAATTGTAAAGAGGTAAGACCTTTCAATGGTTACTGGTATTCATGGAATAAATTTGGTCATAGAGCTATAAATTGTAGAACAAGTCAGAAGAAAAAGATTTAGTATAGTCAGAGAAATCAGAATCAACCAAATGCAAGAAGTTCTTAGAGTATTACATGTCAGATATGTAATTATAATGGTCACTCAGCTAGACAGTGTAAAATGATAACCCATATCAATGCACCGAGAAATTTAAGGCCTCTAGTTATTTGTCACTCTTGTAACAAGGCTAGAAACATCTCAAAGTTTTGTAGATCAAGAATGCAAAGTTGGGAAAGCCCTAAAAAGATAGAAGAATCAATATTGAATACTAAAGGAGAAGTCAAGTTTGTGAAAGATTCAGAAGATATGAGCTTGATTTGGACAGAGGAAAAGAAGGATAAGATTGATGAGTATGTATTGGATGCATCCATAGTGGACGCACCCTCTACATCTAGATGAATGACCCTCAAGGTCATAGAGGGAGCTAATTTAGCTCTAGACCCCTGTGCGGCCGGTATACTCACCCTTAGAGTATGCACCTTTGGATTTAACATCTTGGAGACAATTTGATGCTATGTGCAAAAGCACACTGCGTGATCAATTGAAAGATAGAATTTGGAAATTCTCAGTCAAATTTTGGTTTACGCAACAAGCATTAATGGTAGAAATTTCACTTTATAGTCTATGAAAACTTGTAGATCACTCATTGCATTCAAGTTTGAGCGATTGGAAACCACAGGAGCCCTATTTGTTGAATTGTGAAGTGTTGAAGCTTGATTTACCAGTGAACAAGTGTGATTGATCAGTTACGAAACCCTAGTCTGACGTGATGATTCATAAGTCTTTGAAATCTGATTTAAAGTTTTAATCAAGTAATTCATGGCTATGCCAGTTGTGTTTGATTTTTCTGAGAGAAAGAGATACATTTTTAAGAGCTACCCTTTTAAGTCAACCATAGATGACCTAGAAGGTGCATTTTCAAGAACCCCTATGGGCGTAATGCATGTTGAAGACATTCATGCATATATTTACTATAAGAAGGAACCAATTAAGCTTAATAAGATAAGGTCACACCTTGAGTCCATGATGAAACCAAACAAAACATTCCTAGATGATTTTGTGCATTTAGAAAATCATCCTATTTTTGAGTATGCTACGACACATGAATTGTACAAATCTGATGGATCAAGATCATGTTAAGAAGAATTCATGATGACCTATTTTGGATAGGTAAAGTCCCAGTAAGAATCATAGGAGATCTCATTCATGAAATGACAGGCCTTTCTAAGATAGGCATCGTTCTTCCAATGGGCAAGGATGTATGGAAATTAGTAGAACATACATGTAAGTCCAAAAGTGATAGGCGCAATATGATAATTGAGCCTATTGAAGAGAAAGACATCAAATTGATGTCTATGATACTAGGTTATAGGTTTCAACACACTAGTAGGGTGAATAGTGTGTCTGCAACCACTATTCTTACAGTAATAAGACTTTTCAGAGAAAATGGAGAGTTCAATCTATGTGAGATCTTGCACGCACAATTGATTGACAACATTAAAGCCATCAAGCATGATAAGACCAAAATATTCAAGTTTGGGTCTTTAATCATCTACATGTACTTCCATATACTTGGAAAGGTTTTAGATTTGTACTTAGACAAAAGTATGCCTACAATGCCTCAAATATCTCTTAAGGCATCTACTGAGAGCACATTGGAGGATTACATGGAGCTAGAATTGAAGACATTCAGAATCAAAATGCAGATGAGGTAAAGGATACTAGAAAGAATTGTAGAGAAATATAAAGACAACATTTTCTTTATGGTAGAAACTGATATAATATGTATGGAAGAAGTTGAACCTAGAACAAAGTTGATCCATCCACTTGGTTATGAGGTGGAGGAACCAATTTTGGAAGCATATGCACAAGTACTACTTTCAGCACCTAAGGACCCTAATGAACCTAGGTGGGGTACTTATGAAGATAAGACAAGGGAAGTTGATGTAGTTTTGAACAGTGCGGCAACTAAGAGGAAAGCCTCTAAGATTACATCTGAAATACTAAAAATTCATGGTGTAACATGGGAAGACCTAGAAAAAGCAAGAGAACAAAAGATAGCATTGGAAATTGAGAGTGCATCCATAGTGGAAGCTAAGAAAGATGATCCTAAAATGAAGAAAATCAATATTGAGATGATACATGATCCAAAGGATAAACAGGATAAAATAGATACTATCCCTCCTGCACCCAAAGAGACAATTGATCAAACATCACCTCCTAAGTATAAGGCAATGGCCAAGAGGAAGAAGGAAACCATCACAAGTCACCCATCCTTGTGGGTAACCAGAAGTAATCAAAATGCTCAAGCACCTCCTGAGGTAGTTTTCAAACCTAGTCTTCAAATTTTGAGAACATGGATTGTTGATGAAGGTAGATTAGATCAGATAGGAAAGTTTTATGAGAAGTATAGTGAAATTGATAAATCAAAGATTCATGGCATGATCATAAAACATATGATTAAGGTCAAGAAGATAGTCTTGGAACTTAAGATAGTCATTCCAAATAGTGTTTGGAGTATCTTGGAATCCTTGAAGAAATAGGTTATTGAAGAAGATCTTAGAATAAGGGAAAAGATTCTAGATGAAATCCTCCATGTGTGTTCTTTAGAAGAGAAAACATTATTGTTAGATTTGGTGAAGCCACACCTAAGAAAAAAGCTAAGAGCACTACACATAATAGATAAAAACTTTGAGTTGGCAGCCAAAGAGACAGAGAAACCTTTTGAGAAAGTTTTCCTAAATAAGCACATGTATCCACCTACTACGCCCACAACACAAGTGCCCTCTAAGGAAACCAAGGTGGAAGAGACCAAAAATGTACTAGTAATAGGTCCTCAAGACTTGACACCTACAGTGGTAACACCTACAGTGGCAGTAAAGTCTGCGCCCATGACTGAGACACAAAAAGATGACACAATCATCATTGATAATGTAGAGATAGCCATGGAAGCCACAAAAAAAGACTTGGATAAGTTTGAGGAAGTCTCTTTGAGCACACAAGAGGTTGAAACTCTATGTGGTGACAATTCACCTAAGCTACAAGAACAAGTATTAATAGAGGATCTAACAAGTGAAGAAGAATAAAAGGAGACAAAAAAAGAAAAGGAAAAGATAGAAAAGGAGAAAGGAGAAGAAGAGGTGAAAAGAAGTGAACCGACAGATAAGCCATCTATTGAAATACCAATTAGAATAAAGAAAGAAGTGATGGACATCACTCCTATCACAACCTTACCCTTAGCATCATTGTTGACAAGTTTGACACCAAAAACCTCAAACTTAGACTCTTGGGGAGAAGAAGACCTGATTAAGATCAATGTCCTTGCTATGGAAAAAGAAAAAGAGAAGCAAGTGATGATGAACCCTCTGTTTGTTGAATCAGTCAACATTCTAAACAACTTTCTACCCTCAGACAAGAAAGTGTCTAAGGCTCATTCAGTTGATGATGTTAATACTATATTGACAAACTTCAAAGAAAACTTTTCTAGCTTGGAAGAATTTGCATCCCAAGTTGCAGAAGAAAAATATATGAAGAAAAGAATGAGTGAACTTGTTGGAAACTATGCACTTGACCTCAGTTCATTGAAGGTAGGTCAAGCATCCTTAAAGGAGTTCACAACTAAGGGAAGGAAGATCATTGCCGATTGTATGATCTAGGATAAGATGATTGGTGATCACTACAAGAAAATCTAGGAGGCAGAAGCAATGATAGACAATGTAAGAAAATTAGTGGAAGATCCCTCCACCAATGTGAACATGTGCAATAATGTGTACCAGGGGTAGATAGACAAAATAGAAAAGGCTGAGAAGGAGATGTCTAAAATAAGAGCAAGGAAAACACAGCTCACGAATGCTCTTGCAGCCTCTCTAGATATACTTAATCAAAACATCAAGGAGATCAATGCCACTATGGTGACATATGATCAAGGTCTAAGTATAGAATTGGAGAAGATGGACAAGCTACAATATGCCTTATGCACCCATCTACAGATTGTCAATGCACTAATAGCATTTTGGAAACAAGAGATCCAAAATTTGCAAATAGCATATCTGGATGTCCTAACATTGTAAGGACTTGTAGATACACTTTTTGAGAACCTTTGTCATTAATTTCAAAGGAGGAGTATTGTATGTAGAATATGGAGTGCCATATATGATTTATAGAAGAAGCATAGTAAAGAATATAAGGGAGAAATAAGTTAGAGTATATACTAAAGAATTTTGTATAAGGGTACAATTAGTAACTTTGTCATATTCCATTGTTTCCATTAATGACAAAGGGGGAGATTGTTGGAAAGTTGACTATACTATTGTAAATGACTAGATATAGTGTTGTCATTATGGAAACAAATTCATATATAGTTTTGGAGTCAGCACACATTATCATAAGGTCAAAATATGTCTAAGTATAGAATACTAGACAGTTAGCAGAGCACCAGTAGATCAGAGCATCAACGCACATGCGTATGACCGAGTTATGGTATGCTCCCTTGAATTTAAGATGGTAAGTGTGTACTTATGCTAAGTATAAGAGAAAATGATCAGATGAGGCAGTATGACAAAGATATAGACAGTTGAAGAGGTACAACTAGTGAACGCCAAAATAGAATAGAGTATGCAGCCAACTGTTAGTAATTTGATTAGTGGTTACAATAATATTTTTTAAATGATATGTGCCTATTTTAATTAGGTTGTAGACATATAAACATCTTTTTTTGTAAACACATTTGAGCCAATTCACTTGGAAGTGTTGTATGTAATCTGTTATAGGCTGACCTAGTTAATTGTTTTGGTAGCGCATATAAATATTAGATGCGCCTTTGTAATAAAGTATGGAAGTGGATATAGAGATAAGATAAGTAGAGAAGAAGTATGTGAAGAGAATTTAGAATGTATTAGAGCTTTGCAAGAGGCCAAAGCATCAGCGCATCAAAGGAAATAATTAGACAAGCAGTGTCACAACACCAGTTCATCGAGTAGATATAGTGTGTATCTAAGATCAAAAGGTTGTAGCCTTCACCACTTGAGTAGTGAGCTCTAGGATAATGTGTCCCCACCCCAAACAGGGTTATTGTAAAAGACTTTTAACAGGGTCTGAACCTTGACAAGGTCACTATACTAAAAGCATTGTAAAGAACAACTCCTAAGAGGGTTGTAGATCTTCTAACAAGGATCATAAGAGACTAGTGCAGTTCTTAGTGGGTGTCAATTCCCACCGTAGTTTTTACCTATTTGGGTTTCCTCGTAACCATACTGGTCTTATGATTTGTGATTGTTTATCTTGTTTACATTGAAGTTTATTTCAGTACTTAAGCAATCAAGTTAAGTTTCAAGAGTAAAGTAAAAAGATTAAATATAGTGAACACTGATTCACCCCCCCTCATAGTGTTCCCATTCCTAACAGTTTTCTACCTATTAGAAGTTGTGTGGTGAAGATGGAAAGATGAAAACTAATCATGAGCACCTGAAAGTTAAAGGTCTGGTTAATGCCCTAAATTTCCCGAAGGTTTTCAAAAATGAGTGGATAAGAATAGTTCTGAGTCAGTATCATGATGGGAAGTTATGGTTGGATGATCCCATAAAAATAAAAAAGAACACCATACAAGAGGTAACCGGATACCCAACTACTGATAAGGACAAGGCACTAAGGAGTGCATCGAGGACTGAGCTGCAGAAGAATACTGGAGTCGACTGAGATGATAGAGCAATGAAAGTAAGCACAATCATCGATCCCAAGATAAGATTCAGAGCATATGTCATTGGTTATAAGATATTTCAATCAAGTAGACAAAATAGTGTACTATGTGGTGCAGTTGATATTGCATATAAGATAGTTAAGAAGGGATTCCAATTGGACCTTGCTGAGTTTCTACTGAAACAAGTAGAGGAAAACATGAAGGCTATTCGGTCAGCCAAGTCTGACACTTGTAAGTTTGGATCCTTACTACTTTGCATATTATATTATGTGCAAAAGGTTTTCCCTTTGGTTGGAAATGTATATTGGACCAACAAGCCGACCACACTCTAGATCACAGATTTGATTAATAGTTTGGGAGATAATTTTGTCAGTATAGTGGACAGTTATTTTGAATAGTTTAAGGAGAGAATAAATTCAAGGAGTAGAATTCTGAGACAACTAGTGGAAGAATATGAACATGATATTTTCTTTCTATTTGATACAAAACGTATTTTGATAAAGGTAGTAGAACCAAGGACAAAATGGTTATCCCCAATGGGTTATGAGTTAGATATTGATTATGCATCTATATCAATACAAGATTTTTTTTCTGAGCCCAAGGACCCTAAAGCTACTAGGTTTGGCACATATGAAGAAGTGAAGACAAGGATAAAGACAGACCTAATCATTGGTAAAATCACCAAGAAATCCTAGAAAATAATGAGCAATCTGGTAAAGAAATTTAGAGATGATGCTAAATCATCTGAGAGCATACCAGTTGAGGTAGCAACTGAAGGTCAGCTAATTCTTTCTAACAAACCATACATGATGAGGAGGCAACTGAGTCTGATAGAGATATAGATTCTACACTAGTTTCTCCTACTCCCACTCCAAAGAAGATGTAGTCTAAAGTGCAAACAAGGGCACGCACAAGGTCATCAACTGTGGCTTCACCTCCACTAAAGAAAGGAATTGTGAAAATATCTAGGCTAACGACAACAACATCGACAAAGACCTACAAGAAAAGAGGCACAAAAGCTACTACCGAGGCCCCTAAGAAAATAAGAAAGTTAGTCAGAGGGAAGGATGATATAGATGATAATGACAATGATAATGATTAATTCAAGGTAGTTGTCAATAAAAACCATTCAATTGATGAAGTTTCTAAAAATATAATAGACAATGGAGGTCTAAGTGATCCCCAAATCAATTAGTTTGAACACTTGTCAACCAAACACCAGAATAAGATTGAAGAAGCTGTAATTGAAATGATGATCAAGCTCAAAAAGGTATCCATTGAATTCTCAAAATATGTACGTAAGGCATTATATGAGAGAATTTCACAGAGATGGACATATGCCTTGAACATTGAAAAGAGAATGAGGGAACAATCCCTAGTTATGGAAATTCCCACATTGATAGTTCCTGAAGTTAAGGAATTGATGAAAACATATTCAAAAATATTTTTAGTGAAGATTCAGGCATTGTAGATACTTGATGAAAATTTGGCAAACATTGATGAAAATAGTAAACTTTTATGGACTTCAATTCTACACACCCGAGCTGAGTCAAAAAATATGGCTTTGGCCATTATTCCAGAGAGGAAGCTCAAGAGAAAAGGAGAAGGCATTCATTCTAATGATGTAGACTTGGCACCGAAGAAAAAAATTGAGCTATCAGATACTGAGGAACCTGATACTACTGATGCCACTGAGAAAATAAATGTAATCCAAGATGCACTCGAGCAGGTGACAATACAAGGAATCACAAATGATTCAAATGATGTATTCATTGAGAAAATTACAAATGGTGATCCTGACGACATCAAAGATGATGAGGATGTCACAATTATTGGAGCTCAACAGGAAGAGAAAGCCCCTACCGAGCCAGTAGTAAGTTCTATACTGGGTGATCTTCCAATTTTGATGCAAGCAATTGAAATAATTACTCAAGAAGAACCTGAAGGCTCAATACCCAAGAAACCTAAAGATACATTAGGGGAACATGGTACAAGTAATATCAATACTATAGAGACATATATTCCTAAGGAAAAAGAGGCAGATACACAATCAAAAGATGACCCCAAGCCTACCAAGACCACCCAAACTAACACTACGTCCAAAGCTCCATCTCAATTGATCGAGACACAGGCTACCGAGGAGAAGAAGAAGGAAGATACAGTGTCTACCAATTAGGAAAAGCCAAGTGTTGAGGTTATGACAATAGTTCCTTTTGTGAAAACATCACCCCAAGAGTCCAAGAAGAAGATGAAAAAGCATGGAAAATGGACAGTCACACTTGATGAAGTCATAGAAATTCCTGAATGTGACCCAGGGACTTTGGACCTTGGGGGATTGAGGAAATATGGGGAATTATGTACAATAAAATCAACCCAAGAGAAGTTGAGGAAATAAAGCAAGAACAAGCAGATACTAGAAGATGTGAGAGACATCTTGCAGCAAGTTGTATCAGATGTCCAAATAAATTAGGAAACACCCATATTGGACCAACTTGCAACTCTTAAAAAACAAATAAATGCCCTAGACATAGATGCAGAGAAGAAAATTGAAGAAAGGGTAGAGGAAAAGATATAAAATAAATTAGCAGATAAAATTAGCCAAGAAGTGGCAATTAACAAAGTCAAGCTTTCTGAGGTAATCACTAAATTACAATCTATCACTCAGAAAATAGTTCAATTTTTTTTCAAGTTATGCACTGTGGAGACATTCACTGTTGAGGTTAGTGAAAAGATAAAGACACTAGATGCTGATATCCTATCCAGTGCTAATGCATCCTTAACCAAGCCAAATTCTTTTCATAAGAATATACTAAAAGTTCAAGAACTCAGGTGGTTGAGAGATGATTTGAGGAAGCAGGAAGATAAAATAAGAGACCAAGTCACCAAGTTGCAAGCAAAGCTGCTTCCCCATATTAAAATAATTGAGCAACACATTGTGAAGGCACAAGCCTTAGTTGCAACACCTAAGATTTCAGTGTTCGAGGATATATTTGACATGCATGCACAAGTTAGTCTTGAGCACATTGCTCTCACCAACTTGAAAGAGGAATGGGAAAACCTCTTAGATTCTCTAATAAAAACCCATAAACACATTTGTGATAAGATTTAAGTACAAATTTTGCTTTTGGCATTAATTTCAAAAAGGGGGAAGTATAATGTATATATGCCAAATGTACTTTTATATGCTAAGTGTACTATATACATACTAGGGTCATGCACCGAGGGGGAGTTTGAGTTTTGTAGAAGAGTCAGTTATGTGTATGTATATATGAAGAGTTAGAACATTTTTTGAAGTATTGGCTTATATACATTACAGTTTTGATACTAATGCCAAAGGGGGATATTATTATCTCTATTTGAGAATTAGATGTTATCATTAGTATTAATTTAGATCAGTCAGTTATCTAAGCTGATCAATTGGTAAAGGATGGAACAATAAGCTATAATATGCTAGTCGATTGAAAAAATAAGCCTTCATACTAGACAGTCACAAGAAAGACCAAGAGCTAAAAGGAAACAATTTTAACTAAGCACCAGAGCATGATTACTGAGCATTAGAGTAAACTGAGCACTGAGCATCAGTAAACACTGAGAAGTCTACACACTGAGCATCAGTGTATTCACTGAATAGAAAAGGTTGTGTTTACCAATTTATTCAAGAAATGGCATAGTAATTAGGAATGCCACATCTATCTATGCAAACTTTTTACACAGATACATAAAACATTTTACCAAGATCGAGGGTTATTTATTGTGGATGTAATCATTAAATGTTGGGATGATTCCTATGGAATAGTCAGATCTAGGTTAACTTTTTACACTATAGATCTTAGGTTTTCCAAGATATTGTATACTTGATTAGGTCATGGCAATCATAGCAGTTAGCTATACAATTTTTATTGATGTCATTTTAACATATCATCAAGAAGGAGATCATGAGTCAGTAGCTCCCTTAAAGACATTAGAGTTCAGACAAGGTTTGCCTGACATAACAGTTTTCAGAAATAGAGTTCAGTTTACTCAGAAGTAGTCAAGGCTATCGAGAAGAATAGAGGACAATTTACTACACATAAAGGTGATATTCATTCAGTATATCATAGATCTGATTTAGAAAAAGTTTAGTTGTCATTTAAAAATACCTTCTATTATTCTCTAATCATTATAGCACAGTTTTAAAATCTCCTAACATAGTAGAATTAACATTCTAATTGTAAAATCTCTTAAGCAAGTGCACACTTAATTAGTGTTATTGAAATCCTCTCACAAGGTAGATCTAATCGATCTCATTATTACTCCTAACAGGGTAAGACCACTAGAAGTGATCAAACTTGTAGCCTTAACTGGCATACTTTATTTATTGTAGTAGTGAATAATTTGTGGGTGTCATCCCCACCATAGTTTTTACCTTATAACAAAGGTTTTTGTGTAACCAAAATACTTGTGTTATGTGTCACATTTCATGATTGATTTATTGTTTTTTTTCATGCACTTTACATTTACAAAGTTATTTGAATGCGTGTTGCAAACAATGAATTCAGTTGGATAGTTAGTCATTACTATTATAGATTGATTATTCAGTTAAATTTTTTGAGGATACTAATTCACCCCTCCCCTCTAAATCCCTTATCTTTCTATCCCGACAACATTAGTAACTTGAAAATCCTAACTAGGTCTCTAGGAAATCCTAACTGGGTTTAAATAGGAGTTATTAAAAGAGAAACCAAAGAGAAATTAAAACATAGATAAAGATAAAAAGTCAAAGGTTAGGTCAACACATCTAGAAAGGGTTAATTTAAAAATAACAATTAAATCAATCACATCAGTAACCCTAGTGGCCCTATCACAAACTAGGTTACTAACTAAATTAGAAATCGCAAAAATAACCTCAATATATAAAAGATAAAATAAAACCAAGATAATAACCCCATGCGGAAACTAGGGTCAAGAGATTATTACCCATTAATATAATAATGATCAAATATTTTAAATTAAAATGTTATATTTTTATTTAAGTCGTAAAGCTCCAAAGTTTATTTCTAAATTTAATATATGCATTAAAAATAGATTTAATAACCCTATAAAAACATTAATAACAAATAAAAAATTATTACTAAGGGAGAAATAATTTACGTAAGTCTCATCTTGAACATTAATTAATCATAGAACAATCCATTTAAATATTCAAGATAATAAAATCAATTTAAATATTAAATATTAAATTTATCACCAACTTTATATTAAAATTATAATAATATTCATCTAGAAATAAATATTAAATTTACAAATCTAAAAATGAAAAATCTCTAGATTTATATTAAAATAATAAAGTCCATAAAATCTTAGGATGCTATGATTTGGGAAGGTTCTCCTGATGGAGTTTTCTTGGTTGCTTCTGCCTATTATTTTTGGATGTATCAGGAAGCCACTCCTATTTGGGCTAAAGCCCTGCTCCTTGGCCTTATTCCCAAAATTAATGTCTTCTTCAGGCTTTTCCTTTAGAATCACATCCTCACTATTGATAATCTTATTAAAAGAGGTTTCCAGATCCCCAACAGGTGTGTTTTATGTAGATGCCAAGATGAGTCTGTGGATCACATGTTTATCCATTGCACTTATGTTAGCAAGATTTGGTAGTTTCTCCTTTCTGCTCTTGGGCTATCCTGGTGCTTTCCCTCATATTTTCTTGACCTTTTTACTCAATGGACCCTTCCTTTTAAGAACATAGACTCTCACAAATTTTGCTCTTGGATTCTCCCGCATCTTTGTTGGGGAGTGTGGAAAGAATGTAATAATCTTATTTTCCACGATTGTTGTGTTCCCCAAAAATTATCTTTGAAAAGATCCACCATGCATTATAAGAAAAAAATATTTTTTGTAGCGGTCCTAATCCTTTTGTGAGAAAAGACTAGAATGCTGACCCTAAGAAGAGTATAAATAAAAGACAAAACTGTAACTAGAGCTTTCCCTCGGAAGGTTGGTTTAAGGCTAACTTTGATGGTGTGGCCAAGGGAAATCTAGGAAAGGTGAGAAATTGTGGAGTGATAAGAAATTTCTATGGAATTGGGATTGCTTCCATCACCCTCCCTCTCGACACTCAAATTAACCACTATGCTGAAGCTAACGCTATCCTCCAAGTTACAAAAC
This sequence comes from Chamaecyparis obtusa, assembly GCA_027943335.1. NCBI lineage: Eukaryota > Viridiplantae > Streptophyta > Pinopsida > Cupressales > Cupressaceae > Chamaecyparis > Chamaecyparis obtusa. The sequence continues at coordinate 158,159 of BSBK01010267.1, forward strand.
TTTCCCTTAACACTAGTGTCAAAAAGCTTTGGCTCGAAGGAGACTCAAAGAATATCATAAATTATTTAAATTCTAACCATTCCCCTTCATGGACTATATCAAATATGATTGAAGAAATGCGAGCTCTCTTAAACTCATTTGAAAAGGTACACATATCCCATGTGTACAAGGAAGCCAATCAAGTTGCTGATTGGTTTACCAATTTGGTTGTCAAAAAGGACACAATGATTAGATGACAAAACGATGGATATTTACCTCGTGAGATGAAGGATTTAGTCGAAAGGGACAGATATCAAGGAAAGGAGGGAATCATATGTGAAAATTATGAAACATAATGTTGCTTATCAGATGTGCCATCCCGTAAAGGGTAAGTACTAGATTGACAGGAAGGACAATAACTAAGCGTCCCTCTCGCATACTTTCTGGGTGTTCATTCCCAAGGCTAACATCTATTTGTTAAGGAAAAACATAAGAAAGATCTGGAATACCTTGGCGAGAAAGAATCCGTATAGCTACAATTTGTTAAACTAGAGAGTTAGCCTTAACCAAATTTGAGCGATGGGAGGTGAAAGATATAGAAGGGAGCCCATGAATGATAGTGGGAAATGGAGGAGATGAACCAAGTTTTGGAATGCTATACAAAAAGGGGAAATCTTGACTTTGATTGAAAGGATACATGGAATAAAGTTAGTGGTGACCAAAATGTTTGTGAAAAGATGGAATGAAGGTTGTGTGGTGATAGATGGGAAGAATTTCATTGTCACGGAGGAGGTCATCTCAAATGTCACCGACATACCCATTGTGGGTAAAAAAGTTTACAAGGACCAAAAATTCTCAGACTCTGTGGTCAATGATTTTTTGAGGGATGAGGACAAGAAGAATTCCATCATCAAAGTGGGAACTCACTATCAACTTGAAGGAATTAAAATGCTATGGAGATTTTTCCTGAGAGCTCTCATCTCTTACGTGACGTTTGACACAAGGTTTGATAGGATAAGGACTTATCACTTCGTGCTGTTGAATCACCTCAGAAATGGTATGAAGGTCTCCATCCCTTTTTACTTGTATTATTTTATTATTGAAAATATTAATGGCTATAGGGAAAAGGATATTGCTAACCCTGATTTTCATGAGTGGTTATTGTGTGTGTGAATTTTGTACCTAGCTGTAGACATAACACTTCAGTAAAATATTAGAGGTTAGTGTATACTAATAAAAGTATCTTCATAGAATTAGGGTTAGTCATCAACAATAAGTGAAATAATAACTAAATACAACCACAATTGAGCAACTATTTAACAAAATCAATGACTAATTGAGCATCCTATGGCTCTCTAACTAAGATGTTAATGAATGAGCTCTCAACAAGCTCTCACTAATGATAGTCCTAGTATTAGAATGATAGAGATAAAACAATATGCTAAAGCTAAAAATTATCAAGATGAATGCTAAAATTGCTCTTAAATGCCTTTCTATACTCAAATTGCAAGAGGTTTGATGCAATTCTCAGATAGGTGGTTGATAATAATGAAAGATTTTAGCCTTCCTTTTATAGATTTTCCAATGGTAGGGGGTGTAGTTGTGTTTAATCATGGTTGAGTTGGAGTTAAGTCTTTGGTTCCCCCCTTTGAAGACAAAGAAAAGTTTACATCCTCAAAGCTTGGGACAAGTAGACAAGATGGATGGTTAAGATTCTTTTTCACTTTGAGTGAATGAGATTCAATTTGGCTTGATCCATGTGAATATCTTTCCTCAAATCTCATTGGTTGATCAATTTTCTCTCCCTTTGGTTTGTTGAGAGTAATTGATTTTTAATTAATTGATTTAATCGATTTATTTTAGCCATGTACCCCTTGAATGGGTTGAATTTAATTTAATCCAAGACTATACAATTAATTGAATTAATTGTATTTTGATTTGATTTCACTTGATGAAAGTGCTCTCAATTTTGATTAATATTGAATTAGGACTTGATTTTAATTTTGATTGGATAATTGTGCATTGTGATTCAATTGATTCAATTATTTCCTTGATTTGTTTTGATTTCACTTGACTTGCTTTGAATTATCGTTAAATTGTCTTTGTCCATTTTTAGGTGATTACAAATGCCCCTCTTTGAGTTGATGTGCGAAGCATGTCGATTCAAAGAATACTCTGATCTATCTTGATTCATTGATGGTTGATCTTTAATGTTCATTTGATGGTTGATCCTTGATTCTCGGTATGAAATTGTTGTAGGTAATGATTGATATGAAACTCTCAATTGATGTGGTTCTGATGATCATTCTCGATATGATGATTTGATTTGTTGATTGATATGAAACTTTCTTGATGATCTGATATGATGCCCCTTTCATTTGATTACGAAATTTTTTTGATAAAAGATTTCGATTTAATTTGATGATCAATCTCTGATTTTCATTGATGTTACTGATGATGTTGATCTAATTATCTGATGGTATGCCCCCTCGGGAAATGAATCAAAATGATTTTGGATGCTTTGGTTGAGAATGGAAAATTTTGATTGGTTTCCCGATATAGAAATTTGGAAATACCCTGATCATGAGAGAATTTGATGATAAAAGATGTGATTGATAAGATATTGTTGATGATGGTTGGTATCATTTGATGTCAGTCAGAATCACTTGGTTGATGTTGATGTCAATCTGATAGGATAAGTTGATAGGTTGATATTTTGCTCTCAAGATCTAGAGAGACAAAACAATGATTTTCCTTCCTCATGATATAGAGTTAGGAGATTTGATGCGCTCAAGATGACCAAATGGATGATAGGATAACTTGATTGATGCTAGATGATCAATTGGATGATTTGACTGATTGATATTTGATACATGATATGATGTTGTGATGATACAAAATCATGGATTGATAGAAGAGAAGGTGATGAATAGGATTAGGTTGCCCCTAGTTGATCAACATGATTGATTATTGATGATGTCCTTGATGAAGCATGAATCATTTTGATGGATAAAACATTTGAAGATGTATCTTGATGATATTGATGTATCTTTGATAATCAGATTGAACATGATTTTTTTATGATGGATACTTCAAGCATTGATGATGTTAGTCAAGACTTTGATTCTATATTGATAGACATTTGATGATGTAGATTTCAAGACATTTGATGATGTAGCATTGATGATATCATTGATCATTTGATGTATCTTGATTTGGTCTTTTGATGATGATAACTCCACCCCCTTTCTATTTTCCTCTTGCAAATTAAGCTAAGAAAGGCAAAACATATTAAATGTATTTAATCTAGGATGTATGCAGCTAACTGTCATTATTTAGAATTCTTGGAAGCTTATTATCATCATTGAGCTTTTGGAACATGAAATTGGTACAACCGTCACTAGTTCAACCATGATGATATGAATACCTCTTTCCTCAGATTTTAATAATTTCAAGTAAATAGACAAAGAATTGATCCCTTTCATATAAAAATGTCCTCGATGATTCTTTGATGATCATGTCATTAGACAAATTCGCATACTGCTATGAATCAATATGGAAAACACTCAAGAAGCAATCAATAAAATATCATGTCTTCATCATCACTCATCTAGTCAAAGACTTCATCGATTTGCTAAAAAGACATGACTCAAAAAAAATGAAGTAACACTTTGACCATTTTTTCTTTTGTTTGTAGATCCATATTTCAAAAGCTTCATCCACTTTGATCCTTAGTTATGTTTAAGCCTTTTTAGATTTTGATTTGATTTGTTGATTTTAGAGATGTTTGATTTGATTTTTCAAATTTTGTCATTTAAATCAAGTATTTGGATGTTTGAAATGTGATATTGATCATGAAGTTCAAGTGTAGCCATTTTTCAATTTTGATGCAATCATTTGAGCCAATTGATGTTTGCTTTGCTAAGCTTGTTGAATTCAAATTGGTGCCCCCAGTATGATTTAGCAAAGATCATGCTTTGTTGGTCAATGCAACTTTTGAGAGTCTTAAGATTTGCAATTTTTAGATTTTTTTTAATTTTTTTTTTTTGGATTTTTAGAGATTTTTCATGTTTTTGGATTTTTTAAAAGATTTTTTTATTTTTTTTTATTTTTAAAGATTTTTGATGTTTTTGGATTTTAGAAATATTTAATTTTTTTTGGATTTTTAGAGATTTTTTATTTTTTATTTAATTTTTAAAGGAACATTTTCACCTTTTTCAGATTTTTAGAGATCACTAGTTCTCAAGCAAGATCACATTGAATTTCCCCCAATGTCTAGCAAGGTATAGGACATGAAAAATGGATTTGCTAATTGATGGATGTAAGATGAACAGGCGATGATGGATGAAGCAAGTATGTTACCTATAAGACTATCTCCTCAAGATTATCCAAGCCATGGAAAAATAATATCTCAATATAGGCCAATGATGTGGTGTTGAATAGCATATAGAATAATGACCTGATGTCATGACAATGGTCCAAAGGAATGGCCATATCAAGAGACTTTTTTTAACTTTTTTTTTTTTTTTTCTTTTTCACTTGGATCAAGATCAATGTGGATAGGATCCTACAATCATGATAAAGGGGTGGTGAAGGCTATGAGTGAATGGTTTGGGATTATGGGAAGGCTTCTTAGGAATAAGAAAGATGACTTTAGGATAAGCAAGATCATGATAAGGTAGCATGAATGCAACAAGTGAATAGGCTAATGGATAGGATAACTCATGTCAAGATACTTAATGCTCATAGATATGGTCAACCTTGTCAACATCAAAGGTGAAAGATGGAATATGGATGCAAGTGAGATCAATGGTAGAAAGATGGAGGATATGATGGATGAAACTTGCCCCCAAGTGTAGAGTACAAGAGAGAGGAATTATGCATGATGCCTATTTGCTAGGTTTTCATCATGGTACTTGTCCAAGATGCCACAAGAAGTGGTTTTCACCATAGGATGGATTTATTTTATTTTATTTTATTTTTCTTCTTTTTTCTCTTTTTTTTTTCTTTTTTTTTCAATTTTTATTTTTTCTTGGATTAAGAGTTTGGATGCTCCCTTTGATAATTTCTTCTTGATAATCCTTGGTAAAAGAAGGTTCAACCATGTTGAGGTATTGGGACAGCCTGTTGTCGTTCAAGAAATTTGGCAAGGTATCGGGTTCAATGGTATTCCATTCAATTAGGTCCGACCGAATGAGAGTTAAAGGGTCAACACTTGGGTTTGTCTCAATTGGGTTTAAAGTGTATATATCATTATTGGATGGTTCATACATTGTATCTTGAAGATCTTGGACATGGGCTTCCTCTAAATGCTATAAAGAAAAAGGATCAAAATCCTCCTCACTAGACTCCACTATGGTTTCTGTTGGATAAAACTCGTGTGGATTAAACCTAGCATTTGATTCTTCCATAGTAGGTCTCCATGAAGGAACATATGGCTCACCTACCCATTGATTTATTTTGATTTCTATGCTTGGCACATCATTTGGACCCTCTTGACTAGAACTAGATGCTTGATTTGAAGTTGATTTCGCCATTAGTTCTTTATTTTTGGTAGAAGCATAGGTATGAATGACATCAATACCCTTGTCTTGGCATGACTCATCTGATAGGGTATCCCATTCCCATTCATTAGAATCCTCATCACTATGAGATTCTAATTATAGTATTTGATCATATAATTTGGATAATGTTTTTGTGTATATCCTTCTTCAAGATATCCTAAACCTGTTTTCTCCTTGGAATCTTGCCATGTGGATTCTAGGGGTTCAATTATCCCTTCATTTCTTGTGCCTAAAGGTCCTTGACCTTTGTACCCCATCTTTTGCATGATTGCAAACCCTTTACCATATTGATGAGTAGGGATGGTTATATTTTGAATGTGCTTGATGTGAGCACTTGATTCTTCATCCTTGTATAACCAATTCATAATTTCATTATCCTCTTCACTCATGGTAGATGATGTACTTTCCCTTACAAAGTTTTCATTATATTTATGAGGTAGACTTGGAGGTTTTCCAAAGGAGTATTCGCCTACTCCTTGTTGTTTAATTTTTCTTTGCTTATCAAAGTTTTTCATCATTTTATCCATCTTTTGATAATGGGCTTCTTTAGCATATCTTTGGACAACTTTGATAGAGTCTTCTTTTGATTCTTCCATAATATCATCCTCATTAACCTTCTCTTTTCCTTTAGTCGATGTAGTTTGGTTAATGAGTTTTGGAGTTTCTTTAACAACAATTTCTTCTTCTATCTTTTCTTTTCCTTTCAGCAAAGGGACATCTTTAGAACTTTGGCCTTGTTCCATTGGATTGGGTATAGACCCTTCAACATTATGTGGAACCAATGAGTTATTTATAGGCTTGACGTTATTACAATATTGGAAGGGATTGAGGTCTCCACTTACCATTATTTCTTGCCCTTGATATGGGAATTTTAGGCATTGATGATAAGTTGAAGGAACAGCTTGCATTTCATGGATCCATGGCCTTCCTAAAAAAATATTATAAGTCAATTTTAGGTCCAATACTTGGCATATGGTCTCTTTTTGCATAGGACAAACTCTTATGGGCAAGACTATGACTCCTCTTGACGCTCTTTCTTCATCATCATAGGATATTATGGTTATCTTTTTCTTTGGGTCAATAGCCTCCTCAGAAAATCCTAAGGCTTTTACCAAGCTAAGGGTACAAATATTTAGGCTAGCACCTCCATCTATAAGGACTCTTTTCACCCTATGCTTTTGGATCAACACTTCTATGTGTAAGGGCAGATTTTGGAGATGATTAAGAGACATATCATCTTGTTCAGAGAATGATAGGCAATGAGGTGCAATTAAATGCCCCACCATGTTTTGGAACTTGTCTACCTCCAAATTTATAGGCACATTTGTTTCCAACAAGGCTTTTTCCAAGATATCTTTATGGATTTGTGATAGTTTGAGCAGCTCAAGAATAGAGATTTGAGCGGGAGTTCTTTGCAATTGGTCAACCAAGTTGTATTGTTTTGATGATGATGTGGAAGCTTGGTTTGACACCATAATTTTTGGAGCATTATTAGGTATAAAATTTTTTGAGGCTTGCCCCCTAGTGATCACATTTGCTGATGCTTCTCTTGATTTTCCTTTTATTACAACAACATTTATGCTTTGATCTTCTTCACTTATGGTATTTATTGTGTTATCATAAGTGTGGGAAAAGTTCACTTTATCATTACCCTTTTTATGATTTTGATTTGTATTGGATGACTCCCCCTTTTCATGATTCAAAAAAGGATTCTTGTAAGCTATGTGATCCCCATTGTTTTGAGGTCCTTCACTTTGGATGATGTGATTATTAATTAAATCTTGCACTAAGTGCTTCAATTTCATGCACTCGTTGGTTGGATGACCTCTTTTTTGATGGTATTCATAATGATGAGATGCATTCCACCAATGATGTTTGACTTCAGGTTCATAATTTGATATGTCAGGTAACACAATAACTTGATTGGCCAACAAGGTTCTTAGTACATTCTCCAAAGGTTCACCCAAGTAGGTGAATTTCATTTTCTTATAGTTGGAGTTTGATTTTGACTCATCCCAAGTCTTATTGTTGGAAGTGTTAGAATTGTTGGGATTATATGGAGCTTTACTTTCTTGATTAACATTGTTTGAAGAATTCACTCCATAGGGTAGAATAAAATGGGTAGACTTCAAGTTGTGTGACTCCAAAACCCCATCATTCACAAGATTTTTATTGTTATTTTTATTCCATGATTTTGATTTATCATTGTGATTGTTGGACCCTTGATTATTAAAATATTTAGGAACATAATTATTGTTATTGTTGTTGTTGTTGTTGGATTTATTGTCTTTAAATAATTTAATCTCACCTCTTTTGACCATAACAGCTTCAATCTTAACTCCATTTTCAATAAGTTTTTCAAATGTTGGAGGACATTGAAGTTGTAATTGATAGTTCATTTCCGCGGTCAAGTTATTGGTGAAGATCTCCATCTTCTCTTTCTCTGGGATACTTCATGGGTACCTTGCGAAAATGGTCCTCCACCTTTGTAGGAATCCTAAGAAGGACTCCCCATCTTTCTGTTTGGTATCACATAACTTGAGCATAGTAATTTCATGCTCAATGTTGTAAGAGTAATGGGTTATGAACTTGGAGGCTAACTCCTCAAAAGACTTTATTCCAGGAGTTAGTTTTGAAAACCACTCCATTGCGGGACCTCCTAAGCTTCTAGGAAAGAGTCTCATTAGATAAGTATCATTGTGCATGAACTCTATGCTTAGGGCACAAAATTCCCTTAAATGGTCCAGTGGGTCTATTTTACCCATGTATTTATCGTATTTAGGAAAGATGGTATTGAAAGGAAAAGATACCATTGCTAAACTTTTATCGAAAGGAAAAGGACACAAAGCTTCTATGGAAAAGGCCTTAGGTTCAACTACCTTATTCATGGTATCGATTTTTTCTTGAAAGGCCTTAATTTGCCTAGTCATAATGTTCATAGGATCATCTTGGTGTTGATCTTTCTTAAGTTGGTCAATATCAAAATCATAGGGCAGCTTTACCCCCTTTTGTGCTAGGTTTAGGAAGAAGTTCTCCCTATCTTTGTCTATTAATTTCTCCATAACCTCTAGGAAATCATTGTCTTGGGCAGCTTTCTCAACCCTTTCCTCAAGTGTCTCCTTAGGATTATAGTTGGCATTGTTGATATTGTAATAGGCTGAATTCATATCACCCATCTCTTCAATTCTTGGTTCAAATAGGTTTGTGAAAATTTCTTCTTGATTAGGATCTTTGAACACACTTTGGTACTCCACTTCTTTCCTTGGGTTTGAAAAGATAGTGCTATCTCCTAGTAATGATCCCCTATATGTTTGTGATCACGTGGAAACCAGCATCCAACAAGGATTCATTTTGAAATTTATCCTTGATATGAGAGTTGTTGATTTTATTATTGAGAAGATTTAAAAATATAAGATTATTTTCAATGGATATCTCTCACTTGTTTATGTATTTCAAACACAACAACCACACATTAACTTGTTTCTTTTACCCACTTAAACACAAAATGTTTGATTTGTAGAACATTGTCATGGGTTTTTCACAAGAATGCACTTCAAGCACCTACCTAGCACAAGATTTGGTTCATAAACATGGCTCTAGAAGGTGGTCTTTGCTACTTTATCAAGGTTTTAGTATATATTCCATTCAAATAGACTTAAATCTCTCATCCTCCAAGTATGTTAGGAGGCTTCCCACATGTACCAAAGTATGATTTTGCGCAATCCGTGAGGACTACTAGAGGAAGGTTGAAAAATTAAAATCTATTTGTCATGCACCCCATTAAGGATACATGTGTTTCATTTTAGAGTGGGTTGGATTCCTATGGCAAAAGTGAGCGTATCCCACTTTGGGCTATCCCTCTCACTGGCCTCGTTAAGGAAAACTTGGGAGGCGAGCCCACTATTTCTCTAGCATGTATATGAAAAACAAGAAATGAACTTAGGCTGACAAGTTTGGGAGTTTGTTTCACTCAAAGAGTGAAGAGCAAATCCCTATTATCTTTCTTTGTTCCACACACTTAGACACACATTTGTTCTTTCCCAATCTCTTGACAAGGAGACTCTTAAAATTGAAGTGTGTAATTCATTTCCTATTTTATCTCAAGCTTATATCAAAAGGAATGCCACAATTTAATCAAGTGCAAGCTTGAATAGAGAAATACCTTTCCTTGTAGCTAGCCTAAGCTAGGGGCATTTTTAAGTGATTTCATTGTTTTCATCTCACCTTGGCAATAGCTCCTTCCAAGTGTTTTTGTCCTCCAGCAAGTTAGTCAACACTAACAATCACAATGAGGGGAAACCAAAATCAAATTTGACAAAGAAAAGATTTATGTAATAAATTTTAAGTACCTTATTTGAAAATTTTTAAACAAAAATTTGAACTAAGGACTAAAGATCCAATTAAGAGAGACAAATTTCTTTTTGTAAGCTTCAATCATAGCAAGGTATTTCTGATATACCTGATTGTCCTCCTCTTATGTTAACTCAAGAACTATTTTTCCCTTCTTTATCTTCTTAGCTAGTGCCTTCCCTTCTTGATTAAACCTACTTCCTAGCTTCTGAAATTTTTGATGCCTACTCATTTATAGTCAAAATGTACAAACAGAGAGTTAGATAAATGAATTTATCAATCTAAAAGAAAATTATGATAGAAAACTGAAAGCAACATTGTCCAGCAAATACACGATATTAAATTATTTACAGGCGTAACTTTACTGTTAGCAGGCGACGCTTAAAAGTGTAACAGGTGACACATAAAGTTGAACAAGCGTAAAAAATTTATTGCTAAGCACAAAGAATATTTAAAATTGTGTAAACTTATAAATTCAAAGTGACACTCCAAGAATAGTAGGCGTAAGAAAATGATACTAGGCGTGACTTTTTCACTAAAGTGCTTCACAAAGTCTGGTTAGAAGCGACAACAGATTATTGGCAGGTGACACTTCTCAGCTAGCAGGTGTGACTTGTCGAAGCAAAGGCAGTATAGCTTTATCACACAGGCGTGATCATTCCAATTGTAAGCGACAAGAAAGAATTTAAGATGGAATAGAAGTTATCAACCAGGCACAACTGTTCAACAAATAAGCATCGACACAGAGCTTGTAGGTGTCATCCAAGTGATTGTAGGCGTGACTGAATTGACTGTAGGCATGATTTAACCTGTTTCCTACAAAAATTCCATGGAAAATAGAAAAGACAAGCATACAAAAGATGATCCAAATGATAAAATTATTAAAATGGGGTTTACTGCCCCACGGTGGGTGCCATTTTGTATACTAATAAAAGTATCTTCATAGAATTAGGGTTAATCATCAACAATAAGTGAAATAATAACTAAATACAACCACAATTGAGCAACTATTTAACAAAATCAATGACTAATTGAGCATCCTATGGCTCTCTAACTAAAATGTTAATGAATGAGCTCTCAACAAGCTCTCACTAATGACAGTCCTAGTATGAGAATGATAGAGATAAAACAATATGCTAAAGCTAACAATTATCAAGATGAATGCTAAAATTGCTCTTAAATACTTTTCTAAACTCAAATTGCAAGAGGTTTGATGCAATTCTCAGATAGGTTGTTGATAATAATGAAGGATTTTAGCCTTCCTTTTATAGATTTTCCAATGGTAGGGGGTGTAGTTGTGTTTAATAGTGGTTGAGTTGGAGTTAAGTCTTTGGTTCCACCCTTTGAAGAAAAAGAAAAGTTTGTGTCCTCAAAGCTTGGGACAAGTAGACAAGATGGATGGTTAAGATTCTTTTTCACTTTGAGTGAATGAGATTCAATTTGGCTTGATCCATGTGAATGCCTTTCCTCAAATCTCATTGGTTGATTGATTTTCTCTCCTTTTGGTTTGTTGAGAGTAATTGATTTTTAATTAATTGATTTAATTGATTTATTTTAGCCATGTAACCCTTGAATGGGTTGAATTTAATTTAATCCAAGCCTATACAATTAATTGAATTAATTGTATTTTCATTTTATTTCACTTGATGAAAGTGCTCTCAATTTTGATTAATATTGAATTAGGACTTGATTTTAATTTTGATTGGCTAATTGTGCATTGTGATTTAATTGATTCAATTATTTCCTTGATTTGCTTTGAATTATCATTAAATTGTCTTTGTCCATTTTTAAGTGATTACAGTTAGCAAAAATTGAAATCTACAAGTAATTGAAACTATGCTAACCAGGTGATTTACTGCCTTCTAGTAGGTGCGAATATGATGTTCTCAGATTGAAATCAAGATCAGTGACAATGCAACACCTAAATGAAGGATTTGTATGTGAAATATGAAAGACTATATGAATGTAGATTATTATAGATTTTTGTATTTTCTATGCAATAAGAATGAGAAACTATATGAATCTAAGCTAGAAATGAAATTGAATCCAGATTTAATCTAAGAATGCTATGAATGATATGAAAATCTATGATATGAAACTATGCCAAAGGTAATGATCAACTATGAAAGATCTCACAAATCGTCTATCGTAAGTGCTGAATCCTTCAATCGCCAATTTGCTAGAGTAATTGTGCAAATTTGAGTGTTGATAATTATGAAGAGATGAGCCTTGATTTTATAGAAATCTAGGGTTTTGAGTATGCATGAGAAAAGCCATAAATCACTCTTGATAAACTTAGGTTGATTTTTGAGTTATCAAAAAATTAAGAATAATTAACTCACAAAAATCATGCAAAAGAAGGGTTTAACTCAAAATAGAGTTTAGATCAAATTTCAACTCATCATCAGATGTTGAGTTTCAATTTTAAAATTGATTGTTAATTTCTAGTTGCCTGCTTTTCTGATTGTGCATGATTTAATTATAAATTAATTAAAAAATAAAGTGATTTATTCTCAACTTAACTGATTTTGAATTAGAACAATTGATTTATGGGTTAATCAATTATTAAATCAAACTTTTATTCAAAAACTATATCATTAAATTTGACAACTGACATTAATTAATTAAATAAGATTTTAATCAATTAGTCATAAGATTTTTTATTTATTGTCAAAATTAAATAATGCAATTTAGGAATAAATATAATTAAATATAATTAAATAATTAAGTGGCAGTATTAAATCTGATTAATTAAATATTCAGAATATTCAATTAATCAAACTTTAGGATAAATAATATTTAATGCCAAATTATTATTAAATTAAGAATAATTATGATAAATTAGGAATATTCAAGGAATATTCCCCAATGCAGAATTAAGATAAAATCAATTAGATTTTAACTTGATATACAGATGTGCCTTAGGTTAGGACTTTTGTATCAATTTCATTCGATTTGAAGATGTAGGAGGTTAATGAACCTAAAGCCCATTTTTGGGGTATTACAGTTATTACTTTTAATATATGAATATTTCAAAGCCCAAATCTTTGGGAAGGAAATTGTTGTTAATAAGGAGAGAGTGGATGTTTATAGTTATGACTATGTCCCCTTAGACACTAAAGATAGTGTGGGTTTGCATTCGGAGTACCAGGAGTATGGAGAGACCAAAATGTAGAAACAAGGTTCTTCCTCCTATAAGAGAATTGCTAGCTCTGTCAAAAAAAGAAAAACCCCATAAAAAATAGGCTAGAATGGTTGTTTCCTTAGAAGAAGATTATAATGACAATGAGGAAGGGATGAATATAGATGATGAGGAGGAAATATCCTATGGAAAAGACAAGAAGAAAAGGGATCTTTCTATGGGGAACAAAAAAATTAAGTTCAGGGGTGAAAGCACTAGCCAGTTGTCTCTTGAGGATAGGGCTACGAGCAATAGAAATATTCCCTCTTCTGGTTTCCATGAGAAGATCTAGGATTCTAATTTGGATAAGCCTGAAGATTACCAAGAAGACCCTTCTACCCAGTCCTTAATTCCCCATAACTCTATGGATGATAAGGACCAGATCAAAGAGGAGTATCGCAACAATGATTTTGGGAAAGGAAAAAAGTTTGGCATAACTTCAATATAAATACTATGAAGATGGGGATTATTAGGGAAGCTGTTAACTCCAAAGTTCTTGAGGGTGAGGATGGTGGGATCTAGATTGAGGAATTATTTAATCCAGCTCTGGTTTTCCTTAGTGTTAATACTAGAGAAATGGAACGTAACCTCCTAAATAATGCCAAGAACAACATGTTGAAATTTTTTGGGTCTATTAAATAGCTCTATCATGAACTAGGGGATGTCAAGGATAAAATGCACAAAGATGACAATAACAAGGATAGAAAAGCTACTGAGGATTACCAACGACTAGAATCTAGGGTTATCAAGATGGAGAAGAAAATGTAGAGCCTTGAGGACACCCTCAAAGGAATCATAGCTAGAGCAGAGATTCAATATCCTGAAGGCTTCCAACAAGCACATCAAATTTCTCATTGAGAAAATGGAAGAAAATCCTGGAGGGAAAGAAGTGCAGATCATAAAAGAGGAAAAAGAGCAGAAGATGGATGAAAGACTAGGAAAGAGACCTAGGGCCAGATCCAAGAAGAACAAGGAAGAAGAAGATTCCACTGACATCCATAAGATGGAGCTTCTTGAGTCTAATGCAGCCACTATGCTCAGGAATCTCTCCTGACTTTTTTATCTGGTGTTTTTGGGTTGTCTCTATTTTTCATTAGCTCTGTCTTTGTCGAGTTATCTCTCTCAACCCTGCTAGTGGCCTATTTCATTTTTAGTTTCTACTTCTTCAAGACTTGAAATTTACTTCTTTATTTTATGTATTGGGTTTCAAGCACCTTGTAAAACCTGTTTTACGTAATAAAAAATAATACAATATTATTAAATTTAAAAATAAATGAAAATCAATTATCCAATAATCAAATATTTAAAATCCCAAAATGAATAATAAAAGGCAATTTGTTTAAAAACTCAAGAATAAAATAATAATATTATTAAATCAAAATTCAAAAAGGTGACTGTGCAAAGTCAAGCGTCATTAAATAGAATTAAACATAAATTAAAAGACTAAGCTAGAATTAAAGGAAAAGTCATAATTGAAAATTTTTAAATTCAAAATGGTTCCAAAAGCCAAATATTAGAATCCCACTAAATAATAAATGAATCTTTTTAGAATCCCAATGAAAATAATAAATAATAAATAAATCAGAATTTAAATTAAAGTGACTGTCTAAAGTCAATAGTCATTAAATTAAAATAAGGTGGGTTAAAATCCTAACAAAATCTCACTAAATAAATAATCTCTTTTAGAATCCCAATGATAATAAAAATAATAAATAAATCAGAATTCAAATTAAAGTGACTATCAAAAGTCAACAATCATTAAATTAAAATAAGACATGGATTTAAATCCAAACAAAATCCTTCTAAATAATAAAAATGAATCTTTTAAAATATCAATGATTCATAAAATAACATTAAAACAAAATTCAAAATAAAGTGATTGTGAAAAATCAATAGTCATTAAATTTTAATAAAACATAGATTAAAATTTAGACAAAATTTAATGATAAATTAATTAAAATTTAAAATGGCTCCAAAAAGCCAATCCTAACCCTAATTTGAAATTAGGGTTAGGCTAAAAATAAAACATCTACCAAAACCCTAATCTCCCATTTGGTTATTGTAGGTTTGGCAAGGAGCAAGAAGAAGATGAAGATTTTCATGTTTTGCATACACATAAAAATACATGTGTGTATATGTACACCAAGGGTGTGTATATAAATACATATATACTTATGTATCTATATACTCTTCCAAAATCAACAAGAGGAAAGATAGAGAATAACTAAGTCTATTTTTTTTTAAAACATCAACATAGCAATTTGTATTATAATAGGGTATATGCATCTATGTATATATAAGTATATATACATAGGTGTATATATAAGACTTTTTTTAACTAACATGATGCCAAAATGAAATCTATTCTTACACAGGTAATTAGGAAAGCAAATCTACATTAACTTTTCTCTTTTCTTTCAAATAAATACTTGACGTAAATTTTGTCTGCATAGGGAAGAGATTATCAAACATAAAGAAAATATAATTTTTCTTACATATGGGAAAACAAACCAGCAAGCTTTATTGTTGCACTCAAGCATAAGGAATCATTTTTTTTACACTTTCTTTCTTTAGAAATACATAAAAAATTATGGAGAGCATTACACATACCAATACAAACTTTTACAAGCATTTTCATGCATTTGGGCATTTACATGGCCTTTTTACACTACTCTTTGCACATGGCTTTTTGCCCTTTTTACAACATAAAAATCTGCAAGTAGTAAATGACAAAAATCTTCTTTTTCTTCAATAAAACCAACAATTTCTTCAAATGAAAATCTGCAAAAGAAAACCACTTTGACCATTGAGGCTCACCTCCCAACCTAGGCCATTACATGGCCACCCCCGAGCTTGGGGAAACAAAGATGGATGGGGAATACAAACATGCTCAAACATCATATACACATACAAAAACCAGCAAATACATTTACCACATAAAATTCTCTTCCCATGGATTTACACAATGGGTCATCACATTGGACCCATAAGAGGGGTGAGGGTGGAAAATACCCAAGTAGGAGAAGCCATACAAATGTGAAACCATGCCTTCAACAAGGCCCAAAATCCATAACCAATGCCTTCACAAGGCCATAACCAAAAGTACCATTCCTTCTATTTCCATAGACAAGTATCAACCCTTATGACCCCCAAATATGAATATAACAAAAATGGCAACATGGAGCCCATACATCTATGCCTCATCCCCTTACTCCATGAGGAAGGAATCTACACTAAATGGTCATTCCCAACTAAATACTTTCACCCATCAAGGCTCTCTTCCCTCCCAAGGCTGAGTTTAGCCTTGCACACCCAATAACACAAGAACACAAAAAAAAACCAACAATACAATTGAACAAGAA
Organism: Chamaecyparis obtusa; assembly: GCA_027943335.1. Classification (NCBI taxonomy): domain Eukaryota; kingdom Viridiplantae; phylum Streptophyta; class Pinopsida; order Cupressales; family Cupressaceae; genus Chamaecyparis; species Chamaecyparis obtusa. The sequence goes on from BSBK01010267.1 coordinate 174,595, forward strand.
GCCATGAAAGGAAAGCATAAATCTTCACAAAAACCATATACAATAACACACAAAAATTTACATATCCAAACAAGTAAATAAAATGAGTCTTCCATGAAATATCACCAACCTTTCTCCAAGATATGGCAATGAGGGTTTGAGAAGAGCTCCCTTCCTACAAGCCTTCCTTGCTAACTCCATGAAAACCTACTAAGTCCACTAGAAGTCTCCAAAATTTGAGAGTGGGCAATAAACCTAGAAAATTACTCTCCATCCCGCTAAAAAGGAAAACCCTACCTAACCTCAAAGATGATTGGACACACTATCCAAGGGTTCTCTCTCCAACAAGAGGGAAATTCAAAATTGCAAAGAGAGGAAGACATGCCACACTTCCCAATTTCATCACATTCTAAACAGATGTTTTTAGAAGAGGAAAAAATGAGCTAAAAACATCATATTGATCAAAATTTGATCCCCAACCCAAAGTGCACATATGGGGTTATCTCATTTTAACCCTAACTAACCCCTATGGCTACTTTTAATTTCTCAAAAGTCCACTAAGAGTTGACCCACAAAATTTGAAACAAGATTCCCTTCCAAGGCTCAACAACCAAGATACCTAAACTTGGAAAACTACAAGGTGACTCAAAGGTGGAAGACAACCGATAAATAATTTACTTGGACCTGCGAACTCACATAGACATGTGTCAATTGACACCACGTAAAGTCACAACACATCACTATACACATGGCATGCCAAGTATACATAAATATAAAATATTTAAAATAAACACAATTTAAATAATACATTCAAACATTACTTTACAACATTGTACATAACAACGAGGTTATTTCTCCCTTTGGAGTTAACCTTGGCTTTACAAGATTTTCACATGCATCCATCTTTAATTTCACCTTAATTAATTTCATGGTCAATTTCCTACACACTAGATGAAAATATCAGTAGCTCATGAAAGACCAACGATATATATATATATATATATATATATATATATATATATATATATATATATATATATATATATATATATATATATATATATATATATATATATATATATATATATATATATATATATATATATATATATATATATATACTACAATATATAATCTAATTGCATCTACACAACATCACATGTAATTCACATAATCTCAAGACTGAATTTCTTAATTTCAAACAAGTTATTTCAAGAGCACATATATATCAAATAACCTAATTCATTAACCATGATCATCTCACATAAACATTTCTTGCATCCACATGAAACTAAACCATAATATTCTAAATTAAATAATTCATCAAATACCATAATCATCAAGACCTGAAAATCAAAGCATGGAATTATCTCCTAAATCATCATAAAATCTAACTACATTTCACAACTTCATATGAAATTCACTTTTCACAAGAATGCATTTAGTCAAAATCTATGAAATTTTAATATCATGATATTATAAGAAACACATCTATCACAAACACCCTAAATCATTTACATACATCATTTCAACTAATTAACATTTCTCGCATCAATATGATATCAAAGCGTAATACTCAAAATTTCCTTCACCATAGAATCTCTAGAAATACAATATTCACAAGCATCAAAAATCTCTTTTATAATCAAGAAAATATGAACATTTCAATTGATTTTATAATCACTTTGAATTACATTTCTTGAATCAATAATCAAAGCATAATACCTAGAAATCTCTTTCCTAACATCAAGACTTAAAATCAACTTCCTATTAATTCACATCTCAACCTAATATGAAATTCAAATGGTCATTTTTGTAAGCATTCATACCAATAGTAAAATTTTAATATTCCTTAAGGGTACATTCTACCTATTCAATTCACAACTCTACACACCTTTCCTACCACATTTTCTATAAGAAATTACATACACAAGGAAAACAACATTTACTTCATTAGAATTTACATCCCATATCATTATAATTTAAATTGTCTAATTCCCATTCAAACCCCTCAAAACATGCACTCAATTTCTCTATAGTAAGAAAATTAGTTGAATTCATTTAGCCCTTAAGAAAACATAGTGCATCCTAGAAACATTGGCATTAGTACATAAGCAACATGAAAAAAGAGTATGTCACAAATTAGTGTGGTCAAACCTCTATCCATCAGAATATAAATCCATAATGCATCAACATGGCATATCTAAATACTGAGCTTATAATACACATAGAAGAAATAAAATGATAGGATTGGGGTAGGGTCCCTCAATAAATCCCTCAAAACCCCAATGATAACCTCTTGATAAACACAAGACAAAGTTGAACTAGGTGTATCTCACCATGCCATCATAAAACATAATGCAAGGAAGAGTCACTACAACTCAAGATCGAGTCTTCCCTATCTCTAAGAATCACCAAAATACCATCCTAAACCACACCCAATGTCTCCATGTTAACACAGGGCATTGAAAATATGCTCTAAAATTAGATACCCACTAGTGGTTAGCTCCTACATGGGACCAACATGATCATACTCACTAAGTGTGAAGGTCAAAACCTCACCATCGGGATATTTGTGCTAAGAGGAAAATGAGGGAAGCACTACAACTTTGTGATTAAAAAGGCATTGCTCACCGATTTTTCTCATGGTGTCTTCTAATTTATCCACTATATTATGCAGCATGTAGAGCTTTTCCTCAAAATCCCCATCAATAGCCTTGTCCTCTTTCTCTTTCAATCATTTTTCCATCTCACAAACCTTATCAACCATTTCAACATAATCCTCTTACTTACCCACCACATCCTTCATTTCATAAAGGCACTCTACAACTAGTTTTTCCCCTATACTAATCTTCTTAATGAGCTTAGCCTCACATCCAATCACCTACATTTCCTTTTTAATATTTCCAATATCATGCATCATTTTCCCCAGCATGCAGGTAAAATCCACCAAACAATTCTTATCTTTGGTCATATCATTTACCCCATTTTTTTCCTTTTCAGTTACCTCATTTGTAGTATTATTTGTAGCCCTGGTCCCTATAATGCCTTTATCAATACTATCCATGATATCATCCATAACCTAGTAGACATTTTGTAGATTATCCTCGTCCTTCTTTGGAGAAATTTTGCCTTCACCCAGATTACCAATCTCACCATCCATCCTACCTTCTTACCATTTCTCCTCAATATTTTCCCCAATACTCTTCTCATGATCCAGATTCTCATCATCCTCTGAGGAGAGAAGAATTCTCCTCTTGTTGATGCTTTTCACCCTTTTTTTATTTTGTTGTTGCCAGTGAGCTCACCTATTTTCCTCTTGTTACCCTCTTTCCTCTTTTTCTCCTCATACTCTTCATGTTTAGTGTCCTTTTCAGTGTCAAACTCTTCCATAGTAGCCTTCTTCTCATTTTTATTAGAAGGAGATCCTTTAAATTTAGCCTTCTTCAAGGAATTGGCCCCACATGGAACCTCTTCATCATCCTTTGTATCCTCAAACTACATATTATCTTCATCATTGCCTTCTATTTCCTCATCATCCCTAGTGTAACCCTTCAAGAATGGTTTTCCCACTTTTTTTTGTTTCGATAAGGTCATACACCAGAAGCATGAGGCTCTAATGTGACATATGGTCCCCTTTCAGGTCCTTCTAAAGACTAATTATGGTGGAATATAGTGAGCTCAACAAATAAAAAGGAAGACTAATTTTCACATTATGTCTAAAATGATTTGACAACATAAAATGGTGCTCGTATGCTCTGGTAAATATACCATCAAGCATGATATAGTTATTGAAAACATATAACACACCTCCATGACTGAGAAATGTGCTTAGGGTTGTGGTAGGAAGTGTCCTCCTTCACCACCCTCATCTTTTCCTGCTCCATTAGAGTGAACTTCTTAGGAGCTTCATCAGAGATACTCCTATCTCTGTAAAATTTTAACCCTTCCATGCTCATACCACTAGCTTCTGCAAGGATGTCCTATGTAACCTCCATTAACTGATTACCCATAAGAACCCTACCATTCTTCCAAGTTTTGAAGAACTCCTTAAAAACAATAGGGTTTCAGCCATGCAACCTCTCCATAAAGCCTGTCATCCCACCTTTCCTTAGGATATCCCCCACCTCCTTGTTCTATTTCCACTCCTCATAGTTCAATGGTTCAAATCTCTTCTTACTACCACCCATATTATCTCTTTGTTAGACTGTCACTCCATCTCTATCAAAATTTCAAATGTCATTGTGACTAATACTAGCTTCACTAAACTTAGCAAACATAACCCATAATATGTGCCAAATCAAGAGCATCGTCACCAACTTGTACTTCTCATAGAAAAAGAAATAATGAATCCTCACCTTGTAATCAACATTCTTCATTAAAAATACCATTTAAAACACTTGCTCCCTGCTCTATAAATAGTCACTATCTATTAATGATTTTTCCTGAAAGGAAGATCACCCTCGTCATCACATTTTGTCATCACTGCCAACTTGCAAGCCACATTAGCTACCCAGTCAGGAAGAGCACTAGTTTCTCTAAAAGTATGCATGATGATACATTCCTCAAAAGATCTAATTAAGATTTGTGCCTTATGCATAACATTATAAATAGTCCATGAGGGGTTAGAATCCTTATTTAAACATCTTATAATGTTTAAATAATCACCTTTAAGAAAATTTTTCTTACAACCCTTTCCCTTAGCAAGAACTAAGCCATGGAGGGCTGCATTAGCCTTTGCTACATGATTAGTTTGGAAGCCTAAAGGTATTGAACTTAGTCCTTTACAAACACCATGCTGATCTCTTAACACCATGCCACAACCATCCACCCCTGAGTTTCCTTTTGAGGCACCATCAAATTTAATCTTCATCCACCCACTAGGAGGGCAATCCCATCTAGCTTCATTTCTCAAGGAGTCTTTCTTACACTTATTCATATTACCTTTAATCTTCTAATTATCAAAGAAAATAATGTCCCCCATATTAGAAGGTTCAATCATGTTCCCCTTTAAATAAAGATTCTCCAGCATAACTCTTTTGATCATACAAGAGACAACCTTTTCATTGGAAACCTTATTTCTGAAGATTCTATCATTTCTTTCTTTCCAAACCCCCTAGAAAATATAGGGTAAAATGAATTTCCATACATTAATCAAAGTTTCATTCATTGAGAGAGGTATCCAAGAAGTGAAAAAGATTTGTAATTCATCTGGGAAGATCCATTCCACATTAAGAAGTTTTAAGCATTTTTCCCAAACCTTGCACACATAAGGGCAATGTATGGTCATATGGTTAACAATCTACTCATCCTATTTGGATAAGTAACATATATTAGCCATAGTCAATCCTCTTCTTCTCAAGTTATCAGTAGTTAGGACCTTGTTTTGGAGCATAATGCAAAAGAAAACATTGACTTTCATAGTAAGGCCTTTAATCCATGCATTAGCCCAATAAGGCTCAGTTTGATTCTCAAAATCTAGATGATACAGAGAAGAAATAGAGAAATTACCATTAGTGTTATACTTCCAAATAGGGCTATCCTCTTCCTCAATCAAAGTCATAGAGTTTAGGATTTTATTAATCTTCCCAAGAGACTGATCAATAATAGAGAAGTCAACCCAATGGCCTCTCTCTTAATAATAAAAAAATTTAATACCAAACCTCAACTTGCATTGATCCTCAAAAACCTGCCACTTAGGGATCTCCTTCAAGGGGTTATTCATCAGCCACACCTCATCCCAAAACTGTGTTGTCCTTCCATTCCCCACGTTCTATTTAACTCCTTTTTTAATGAGCTCCTTATTCTCATGTTATTTCTCTAGATAAAGGATCCCCCAGGGATGGTTTCATTGCTAAGAAAGCTTTGAAGAGTAGGGCTCTCCTTATTATATTTTTTCTCCCATATGGAAGTCCATTCACCATTTGAATTGTAGCATCTCCAAATCAGCTTGGAAAGAAGATGATCATTTAGGCTCTTGATTCTACACAACCCTAAACCCCCTTTATTCACTGGCCTGCACACTTTCTCCCAAGAAATAAGAGAAATCCTTTTCTTCTTTTCCATCCCAGTCCACATAAAGGTTTTCTAGATTTTTTCAATAGCCTCTCCATACTTTCTAGGAATTTTGAAAATCCTAACGGCATAAAGAGGTAAACTTTGAAGAGTAGATCTAAGAATCTAAATCTTACCTACCTAACTCGGCAACATGCCCTTCCATCTAGTCAATTTCCTATGAAAACTATCCACTAGCGATCTCCAAAAAGAATTAGGAGGCTCCAAGAAAAGAGGAAGACCTAGGTAAGTACCTAGTAGAGACTCCATCTCACACCCCAAGATCTTCTTTATTCTCATTTGTCTTTTTTCATGGACATTGAAGAAGAACAACGGGCTTTTACCCCAGCTAAGGAGTTGTCCCAACATTGAACTATAGCTATCCAAGGCCTTCTTAATATTATTAGCATTTTTTACTAAAGCTTCCCCATAACTATAGAATCATCCACAAATTTTTGGTGTGAACAGACCTAAATAGCTGAGGAAGGATTCAAACCCTTAATATCCCCTATTTGGACCATTTTCTCAATGTATCTTCCTAGGCATTCTTCCATAATAAAAAAGAGGACAGGAGATAAGGGGTCACCCACTAGTAGATTTGAGGTCAAATTTTGACCAAATTTATCGACCAAAGTGGAAATGGTCTTAAAATTTTCTTTTTCTTTTTTCCTTTTATCCCCGTGTTGGTCGAAATTTTGACCAATACGGGGATAAAATGTAAAAAAAAAAAGAAATATGCATTTCATTTTTACTTTACCCCTTTCTTTTTCGGCGCGGGCGACAGCGGGCGGGAGCGGGCGAGAAGGTGGGGACAACTATGTATGAATTTTTTGTCTCTAATTCTATTTTTTTTCTAAATTGTTATATGGTTTTACTGTTCCCGTAAAGTGTTAAGAAAGATGCAATAAATCTTCACATCTTTGTGTTGCTCTGGCGACAGTAACCAGTGTGGAACATTGTGTTGCTATCGAGTTTCTTTGTAATGAAATTTGTTAGACTGTGACAGAACTTTAATAAGCATTATCAAAGTTTCAATAAAATATGTTAGGGCATAGTTTATTGGTTTTATGAAACTGTGGAATCTGCGTTGAATAAAACTGTGATGTTATCCAGTTTGTATTATAAGAGGTTTTGAACTGTTATAACTACATAGAATCATTTTAGACTTCACAGCTTGCAAGAATCGGTATATCAGGTTCGATTATATGTTAAATCCTTGACTTGCGGTTCCCCAAATGGTTATCAATACCTTTGGATGGAGAGCAAGCCAAGGCTAGATGTAAACAATGAAACATTAAGCATAGAAAATGGGAAGCAATTGGCTGCTTCTAGAACCGATGCCCGAACTAGTGCATAAAAGGTGTAATCAAATCAGTGCCTAATCGGCACACATTATGTGAACAGTTCACAAATTGTGCCCTAAATAAACAATAAACAAGAAAACAAATGGTGAGTCAATTAGATGAACATATTTTTGGATACCCTAGACCGTAAAAGGGGCGAATACAACCCAGTGGTAAATGGGTGTTTAATACCAGTCGAATTTGATTGCACAGTCTCAAAGGAATGTTAGATATTAATAGTAAAGACAATCTGTCGAATCCAGATTGAGGATACTCTGAATTTGTGAAGAATCATCTGCTGTGAAAGAATGTTTAAAGTGGGGAAGTTTGATAGCCAAAAGTCAAGCTAGGCTTACAAAATCTTTTACTGATTGCAACCACTCATCAAACCACTGCTAAAACTTCCAGATGGAACTGAGTTTAAATTGATCAAATAGACTCAAAGATTCCCTATAGAAGTTTGCAGTGATAGTTAGTGGTTAAAGAGGTAAAGTCACAAGCCTTATCAATACCTGTAGAAGAACACATTGTGCCTGCTCTGTTCACATTGCAGAAATAGAGAAAATAAGAAGAATCAAATACAAATCTTCAAGTTAAAGTTGTGATCAGCTGTAACACAGAGAGTTATGTTCAAAAGAGTGAATATACATATATTGTAAACACAGAAGTTATATTTGCCTGTGGTAAGAAACAGAACCGGAAAACATCACAAGCTAAGTTTGGTAGATTGTGTAAAGAAATTACAGTCATCGATTGGTAGTCTGAAATTTATATTTTCTGTTACCAAATTGAGGGATTTGGAATTATTAGTTGAATTTGTGACTGTGCTTGGAGTCATTAATCGTGTGAACCTATAATAGAATGTGGGAATCTATTCAAACTTTAGCTGTCTAAAGCTTGGCATCAAACTGTTATGATTTCAAGAATAGGTTACACATTTGGTGTTATTTTATTTTATTAGAATCAACAAATTAAAAGTGACACTCACTATAAGGACAGTCACAAATGAGGACATCTCATAGTGACTATCCCTTGTGTAATTGCCACTTGAATGCATTGCTATTGAACCACATTAATGCTTTTTTCCTTCAACAAATGAGGATAGTCACTGTAAAGACAACATGATAATGTACACTCACTGTAAGGACAGTCACAAATGAGGACATCTCACAGTGACTGTCCCTTGTGTAATTGCCACTTGAATGTATTGCTATTCAGCTACATTAATGCTTTTCTTCTTCAACAAATGAGGATAGTCACTCTAAAGACAACATGATAATGTACACTCACTGTAAGTGTACATTATCATGTTGTCATGATAATGTACACTCACTGTAAGTGTACATTATCATGTTGTCATGATAATGTACACTCACTATAAGTGTACATTATCATGTTGTCTTTATAGTGACAGTCCTCATTGAAGTGGCAATTACACAAGGGATAGTCACTGTGAGAACTTCTCATTTTGTGAAATTACACAAGGGACAGTCACTGTGAGATGTCCTCATTTGTGACAAGGACAATCACACATGAGGACATCTCACAGTGATTCTCCCTTGTGTAATTTCCACTTGATCTAATGTATTGCTATTGGGCCACGTTAATGCTTTTCTTCTTCAACAAATGATGACAGTCACTCTAAAGACAACATGATAATGTACACTCACTATAAGGACAGTCACAAATGAGGACATCTCACAGTGACTATCCCTTGTGTAATTGCCACTTGAATGCATTGCTATTGAACCACATTAATGCTTTTTTCCTTCAACAAATGAGGATAGTCACTGTAAAGACAACATGATAATGTACACTCACTGTAAGGACAGTCACAAATGAGGACATCTCACAGTGACTGTCCCTTGTGTAATTTGCACTTGAATGCATTTCTATTGAACCACATTAATGCTTTTTTCCTTCAACAAATGAGGATAGTCACTGTAAAGACAACATGATAATGTACACTCACTATAAGGATAGTCACAAATGAGGACATCTCACAGTGACTATCCCTTGTGTAATTGCCACTTGAATGTATTGCTATTCAGCCACATTAATGCTTTTCTTCTTCAACAAATGAGGATAGTCACTCTAAAGACAACATGATAATGTACACTCACTATAAGTGTACATTTTCAAGTTGTCTTTACAGTGACTATCCTCATTCAAGTGGCAATTACACAAGGGACAGTCACTGTGAGAACTTCTCATTTTGTGAAATTACACAAGGTCACAAAAATTACAAAACAAAAATAATATTACAGTTCACAAAAATAATTTTGTGAACTTCTAATATTATGACACATGAGGACAATCACTATGAAGACAACATGATAATGTACACTCACTATAAGATCGATGTTGATGCAGAGTGGCAACAAAAGGTGATGGAATTCAATCAAATGCTTGTTTAAACCCACAAACTCCTATTAGGCTTCAAAGCCACTCAAAGAAAAAATAGTCACAAAACCTTAGACCTGGATTCCAAACTTTCAAAGATGGTGTTAGATGTGTTAAGAAAGAGGATTCAACAGGTTTCAAGAAGTTTCAACACTTCAAACAATTCTTAGCAAGCAATTTTCTCAAAACTGTCAAATAGGCCTAATTGCCCCTTTTCTAGTCCTCCAGCAGCGTTATAACCCAAATAAATCAAAATTTATCCAAATGAACCTATAAACAAATTAGCATTCTAGATACCCTTTTGGGAGAACTATAACATACTAAAAAACCAGTATCAACTTCTTTGGAAAATGTGCCCCAACACCTTGACTGTCACTATTTTTCAAGAGGAATTAGTAATGTTTTACAAAGCAAGTGTGCTAAAAACATATCCAAAAGCCACAAAATTCATAGGACATTCCTATTTTTTGTCCAATTAGATGATTCAACAATCCATTTCACTTTATGATTTCATTTGCTACCAAAACCCCAAATTTGCCCTTAAAACCCTCTATAACCTAGGGTATCACCAATCTAACACTTCCACTCACTTCCAGGTCATAAAATTCATGGTTCACCATGAGTTAAACATATTATTGAAGAATATCAAATAATATTCATACCTTGTTAAGCCAGATGTCTGGCTGCTACACATATGGCATGTATTTGGGTACCCAAACTTGTCCAAACAACCATCAACTTTGCATTTCTTTCACATTCTCCTGCAAAAATTCACTTTTCTGGTTTATTCATGGTTAGATAGACTTGTTAGTGCTTCTAGGGTCCATCCTAAGGATCAGATGTACAAAGATAGGATGGTACCCCCATTTACCATTGAAGAATCAAAGCAAACTTTCAGTTTCAGCGTTACAACAGCAAATAAACTTGCAATAAACACTCAAAATAATATGAAAGTGACTCAATAACCCTTAAATGTATCTTACCAACATAAATGAATGATTATCACATCCAATACACTTAAATCTTGCAAGAAAATCTTAGATTTTCATTAAATTATGCCCTGTCCGTACAAATCCTGTACTTTGCCGTACATAACAATGCCTTCTCCCCTTTCATCAGGTTAACACAACTTATATAGGTGTACATACACCTATCTAACTGATCAAGTTGGTTAGAAATGTTTTATTTAACAAACAAATACTAAATCCTAAGTTTCCCTCCAAAATGCCTACATGACCGTTTATATTCAAATTCAAATTTATAAACTATGCATTCTATAACTTTTATGACATTCTAACCTATGTTATTGACTCAAAATGATCTCAAGACCTTATTGAATATGAAAAAATATAAAAGCACCCTCTAGGACACCCTTATGGCTCATTAGGCCATTTTACATCAAGTTGCCCATAGGCTTTATCAAGAATTTTATGACTCTTGACTGGCAAAGTACATTGTTCATTACAATATGCCATTATTGGCCTTAAAATATCCCAGTTGACATGTAGGAATGCCTTCGATCTTCTGGTTCCATCTTGTTCCAAGGTGTTCCTAGTTGACTTGATAGGTGCCCCTACACCAGATGTCCTCATTTGTGACTGTCCTTAAAGTGAGTGTACATTATCATGTTGTCTTTAGAGTGACTGTCCTCATTTGCGACTGTCCTTATAGTGAGTGTACATTATCATGTTGTCTTTAGAGTGACTGTCCTCATTTGTGATTGTCCTTACAGTGAGTGTACATTATCGTGTTGTCTTTACAGTGAATGTCCTCATTTGTGACTATCCTTACAGTGAGTGTACATTATCATGTTGTCTTTAGAGAGACTATCCTCATTTCACTGGGCATGATGAGAAAGGCAGATATACCTATCAAATAATAGAGGCAAGAATCTTTGATTACAGACATATTTATAAGAACCTTGCTTAGTATTTGTTAGCATATGTGCAATGACTATATTTATGATCTTTGCAGGCATATCAATGTCCTCATTTGAAGAGCTAGCACAAAGTATATGTGTGAAAATTTATTTCTAATTATTAATATATTGATGGAGGTGACTAGAGCTCTATTACAAATGAAAAATAAAATATTAAATTATTTAATTAGTTTCAAGTTGAAAATATTGTAACAATTAATGTATCTATGAATTGATGGAAGGATTCATGTGTTTGCATCCATTTATCCTACTTAGTCTAGTGGAGTAGTCACTTACTCCCTACTTAGAAATTTCCAAATTGTGGGGTGAGAATGCTAAAGTCCTCATTTTCATTTAAATGAGAAAATAAAAATGGAGATGATGTAGGTTTTTCTTCTCCTTTTTTTTACCTTCTTGGTCTTTGGATTTAAAAAGAAGAGAGGCATGAGGAACCAAAAAATCAGCAAGATACTTATCCAAAAAAGCTAAGAGTAAATTGTCCCATATTTGAAAAAAAATTATAATTTGTATTTGGTTATTATTTGGGATATGTGATGTTTTATAGATTTGAGATTAAAAGATCTATTATTTTTTTTAACATTTGACAAATAGATTGCATACTCGATATGCTTCAATATTTTGCATCCATCTTTGCATAGGTATACGACAAAGATAAAATCTTTGAAGACATTCATTTTCAATATTTCTAATTATTATGACTATATGTCAACATCCACTAAAATAGGTATGTTTATTTATATCACATTTTTATCATGCACACATTTACATGTGTAGTTAGCTTTAAACAACTCCTCCAAAAGTATTTAATATATATCTAGGTTCAAAGTGCTTCTAATTTTTATACTTGAGTTTTTTGTGTGAATTTTTTGTAGGAGATATTTTGTAGTCATTGCAGAAGATGGAAACATACAAGATGTTAGAAGCTTGTTAGTGATTGTTTATTATGTTTCACAGAAGAGAAGATGGGGTTAACAAAGGAAGAATTAAGTAACAAAATGTTGCTTATTGTAGACTTAGTGATATATTGATGATCTATCATGTTGATTTATCTAAATTTGAATATATTTTTTAATTTAATTTAAATACATCTTGGGTTTAAATTGATTCAATGTGCAATATATTTTTAAAAATTTGTTATGTAGGAGCTGCCAAGAATTTATTTACTTGTGAATTAGACCTTCTAAATTATAGTATGAATTTTTTTACTTGTGAATTAGAGTTTACTCAATTATAGAATCATCGTACATAGAAGGGAGATGGTCACTTTATTGCAAGTGGCATCTTGTTTTTTAGAATATTGAACTTAGATGATTATCTTGTTTTTCATAAGGGGGGTGATTATCGTTTATTGCATACTATTTCATTCTCTAAAATTGATTATAAATAAAAGAGATAAGAATCAACATAGATAAGAAGGAGATGATTATCATTTATTGGTTATTTTTTATTGTGTAGTATGTTATTTTCTAAGAATCAATGTAGATAAGATGGAGATGATTATCTTTTCTTATAGGGTATCTTGTTTTATTTTATTTTGTTTAGACAAAAGTGGAAGAACCACTATATATATTTATATTTATAAAAACTGATTCAAAAAGAGCTCAATCAGGAAAGAACTAGGAAGAAAACTCAACATCGTCGCTTTATATACAAAGGTTTAAAAGAAAACCTTAATGCTATTTGATTAGTTTGTTACATTCAGAAGGTCGTGGCCACCTTTGAAGAATGCAAGTGGTCAAAGACCCATACATTTCAAATTTTGAACTGCTAGTGGCTAAATTCAAAAATCAAATAGGATGCATCTCTAAACCAATCCCATAGGATGCATCTCTAAATCAAACTCTTGCAAAATAGCCATCTATTTCTCGTGACACTCTCCCAAATCTGACTACATAACCAATCTCTTGACCACTTGGTCAGGCATAATGGCATATATATTGCTTCTCAAGATATATTGTCTAAACTTCTTGAATTATCTAACCAAGCTGAAAGCTTATTTCTCGAGGGCCTAATACCTCACTTCAACATTATTGAAAGGTGAACTCATAAAATTGATGTAGAGGCTTAGGGTGTCCAATCTAACACCTTTTTAGGCTTACAAAAATTAACACAGATCTCCTCTTGCTTCTTTTGTACATGCACCAAATTTTCCACCCAAGTGGAGTGGCGGATAGGAAAAATTATCGTTGCAGCAAGTAACTTTTGAACTTCCTTGAAGATTAAGGGTTCTATCAACAAATTAACAGGTTGCTACTTTTGTATGAATGACTTTATGTTAGGCTTGAGAGTTATGTCATGGGTGATGATGGAAGTATCAAATATCTTCAGATCTTCATATCAAGTTGTGTTAACTTATCGATGACTTGATGCTTGACTCTCAGTAAAATGGTGATATAGGGTCCTTATATTACACATAATTTTGATTAAAAGTTAAAATATAGCATTAAAATCTAAATGATAAAGATATTTCATATGATGTTTTCGATATTAAAATGGTTGAGAAAATGGTTGTTCACTAACAATTTTTATCAGTAGGTTGCAAACAAATCATCCTTCTTCCACCAATGAGTCATTCCATTCAAGAAAGACCATGTCTGACAATATCAACGCACAAACAAATAGGGAGACAATTGCTAGACTATGGTCTAACTTAAAAAGAAAGGGTGATGGAAAATGTTATTGTCCTTGCAAACTTTGTAAGGGCTTAAAGACTCAAAGATATCTAATCAAAATAGCTGAGGAACATTGTAGGCAACATGGTCACATTGAAGGAGGAAACGAATTTCGCCCATTGGTATGTATTTTAATATTTTATAAAATACATAAGACATGATTTGATGATGACAAAATGATCATGGTTAATATAAGGTCATCATTTTCATATAGGTCAATGTCCCTCAATTTCATGTTATGGACCATGACAATCTGGAGAATGTGGATTTCCAAACGAGGGAACATGGAGGTGTGAACATAGAAGTAGAAGGTAATGATATCATGGAAGAAGACCACGATGATGAAGAAGATCAATATGATCACGATGATCAAGATGATGATGATGTTGATGCAGAGCTTGATGTACCTTTACTTGAGAAGGCACATGAGCCCCTATATGAAGGCTCCGAAACAACTCTTCTTGCCGCTATATTGTTGTTGGTGAACCTGAAGGTTATGAATGGTTTATCCAATGTAGCAATGACACATATGTTAAGGTATGTCATCTTTTTTGATTATTTTAGTCATAATTCCCTTGCAATTAATATTGGATGAATTGTGTAGCAATTAATATTCTTTAAATTAACAAATTATATTTTTGGTCGTAGGTTGGTAGGTGAGTGTTTGTTACCACCATCAAACATCCTACCTTGCTCGTACTGAGAATTATCTGCCGTTATGAAAGATATTGGAATGGAATATCAAACAATACATGCATGTCTGAACGATCATATTATATATTATAAACAGCATGAATTTGCAACAGAATTCCCTATTTGTCATATTAGTAGATATCAATCAGATCGAATAACAAAAAAGGTGCCTCGCAAGGTTCTTTGACATATTCCCATTATTCCACGTCTGCAACGATTATTCAAGTGCAATAGCTTGGCACAATTTATGGATTACCATGCACGCAATAGAAGTCAAGATGGCATTATGCGAATGTCTGCAGATGCCTCGGCATTTAAGGAAATAGAAGAAAAATGGCCACACTTTAAAGAAGAACCTCGTAATCTCAAACTTTCATTGGCAGCAGACGGTGTCAATCCGTTTGGAGAGATGAGATCTACTTACTCGGTGTGGCCTGTTTTTGTTATCAACAATAACATTCCTCCTTGGTTGTCCATAAAGAGGGAGCACATAATGTTGTCACTGATTGTTCTAGGTATATTTTGATTTAATGGTCATCTAAATTAATTTATTATTAATAATCCATCAAAATGGTCATAATAATTATGTAATGTTTTTGTTCATTCAACTAGGTAAGTACCAAGTTAAAGATATCAATGTATATATTGAGCCCCTTATCAACGAGTTGATGGTGTTATGGAATGGGGTCACTATGTATGACATCTCTAGACCAATAGGACAAAGACAATTTCAATTCCATGCAATGCTTGTATGGACAATACATGATGCCCCTGGGCTAACACATTTTTGTGGTATGTTCTCTTCATAACACCTCTTTTTTGGTATGTTATAGTGCTAACACAAAGTTAACACATTTAATCCAATTAGACATGATCTTGTAGGTTTTCAGAAAAAGGGAAAATTTGCATGTCCAGTTTGTGGTCCAAAGACAAAATCTCATCATTCAAAAATTTTGAGAAAGCAGGTGTTCGATGAGAATAGACACTTTCTCCACAGAAATCATAAGTACCGAATTACTAAAAAACATCTTTTCAATGGGAAAGAAGAGACTACATCAAAGCCATGGAGAATGACACCTCGCCTATGGAAGTTGGCATACAATAAAATAAATCGTCGAGGTAATGTCATTCCATCTAATGGGTTTTGTTTCAAATTTATCTTTTGATATTGTGTTTTGTTTACTGATGATGTAATTGATGCTTGTGAAGGTCGTCAAGGCATCAATGACCAACTTCCAAAAGGACTCAAAAGTTATCCTATGCAATTTACTAGGTTGTCGTACTACGAGTAACTCCCAATCGTGCATTTGTTTGATCCTATGCATATTGGAAAGAATGTGATAGAGACATTATGGAAAATATTGGATGGAAGGCGTGACAAAGACCAAATCATCAAAATTTGTAGTGACATTGAAGAATCCAACCATGCAATGAAAAATTTTATTCAATCCAATCAAAATGGAGACCAGATTGATACAAGTGCTCTTCCATGGTTATTGTCGGAGCAGCAGAGCAATGCTATAAAAGAAATTATAAAGAAAATATGATTTCCTACAGGATTTTCTGCGAACATAAATGATCTCATATCAAATAAAAGTGAATTTGGGCCAGGGATGAAAACACACGATTGGCATATATTTATTAAGGTAATTCATATTACTTTGTATTCACTATATATTTGTATACTGCATGTGGTTTTCATTGCATTCTTTTATAAAATATTGACGAGATCATTTTACAAATATTGCAGTATGTTCTACCTCTATCTCTCCCACACCACTTTGCCAACGGTGTCAAACAAGTTATATATGATCTTGGAAAATACATGATGTGGTTGTCATCTAAAGAAATCAATAAAGAAGATATAAAATACTGGAAGAGAAAAATTCCTCTTCTTATGTGTGAAATGCAAAAGTGTCTACCTTCAACTTTTTTCAATGCACAAGAACATTACCTCTTACATCAAGTTGAGGAGATTGAATTGTGCAGACCTGTACCAACTAGGTCAATGTGGATGGTTGAGAGGTACTTGAAATTTTTGAAAGACTTGGTTCAAAAAAGAGCACATCTTGAGGGTTCTATGGTAGAGGGATATATGGTATACCAGACCATGGTGTACATTAGTGAATATCTTCCTAAGTTTGCAGCAAAGATCCATGTAGATCATATTTGGGATCCCAACTCCATTAAAAAATTTGAAGGGGAGCACTTGATGGGCAAAGGTAG
Organism: Chamaecyparis obtusa; assembly: GCA_027943335.1. Taxonomy (NCBI): domain Eukaryota; kingdom Viridiplantae; phylum Streptophyta; class Pinopsida; order Cupressales; family Cupressaceae; genus Chamaecyparis; species Chamaecyparis obtusa. The sequence goes on from BSBK01010267.1 coordinate 191,904, forward strand.
ATTGAGGAAAGTGAGAGGTAAATCTAAGATGTTATTGTAGTTAATTAATTCTTATAAATCTGGTCGAGAGTCGGATGCAATAAATCTAAGATGTTTTTGATACAGCTGGTCGAGAATGGGATGCAATACATTTGTATATTGCAAACAATCTTGATTGGATGATGGTATAGATTGAACGATGTCAAAAAAATGGTTGTTCATTAACATGGGAAGGTGTTGCTTCATTGGTTAGAGAAGCTCATCATAATGGAGATCCCAGTGTTACTCCAATGGTAATTGATCTAGCACATGGTTTAAGAGGTGGACAAGTACGTACAAATTTATTAATGATCATGACTCGTATGTTTCATATCAACTCATGATACAAATAATTTACACACTTTAAAAATTGTAGGTCAAGCACCACAAAGCTATGTACTATCATGGCCACAAATTTTGTATAAAAAGGTTGGATGATACAAAGAAAACTTGTGATTCTGGGATAAGTGCAATTTTCAAGGTCACCAATATATCATCTAGAAATGACCTACATCCTCAACAATCTCAAAATCAATACTATGGCATCTTAGATGATATAATTGAGTGCGACTTTAACTCCTTCAAAGTAGTTCTATTTGTCGTCAAATGGTACAGGCTACGACTGAATCAAAATGATCCAGATAGAACTGTTATTCAACATGATAATGGATTTACAATGATTAATACAAGGTTGTTTGAGCCAGTTGGAGATGAGCCCTATGTTCTTCCAAGCCAGTGTGAGCAAGTGTTTTACTCAGAGGTTCCACATAAATAGGCTTGGTCATTTGTTGTTAGACATGATCCAAGAGGAAGGCCGATAAAGTATAATGTTATGGAAGAAGAAGATATTGAAGATGATGAAGAAGCAGATGATGATGATGATGATGATGATGATGATGCTGATGGTGGTGATGATGATGATGATGATGATGATGATGATGATGATGATGATGATGATGATGATGGTGATGACGATGGTGATGGTGATCATGGCGATGATGATTGCGATGATGCTGTTGATGATGGCGATGATGGCGATGGCGATGGCGATGATGATGATGATGATGATGATGATGATCAATGACATAATTGAAATGGTTACATATTTATTGTGTTCAATTCTAATGATTACATATTTATGTTTTGCTTTAAATTGTAATGGTTACATATTTATTTTGTTCAATTCTAATGATTACGACATATGTGATTTATAATTACCAATTTTTTGTTACGATGCTCAATTAATTACTGTTGATACATGTATATTTGTGTTTGATTATCACCCTTTTTGCAAACAAGCAATTGACTACAGACATTGTCACCCCGGCCTTCTGTTGACAATCTTGCATTCCATACATAAGGTAAATTTGTTCATGTTTACGATGTTGCATATTGTTCATGTTATCTTCTAGGTTATTTGTAGCGTACATATCATGTAATATTTAGCTAACTTAAGATAAATGATTAACATATGCAGTAAATTTGACCCCTTTGGCATGGATTGTGCACAGTGACATGGATCGGCAGGTATAAGTCAATAAATAGACATAATTTTCTTATATTCTTCTTGTTTATCACTGAGCACGTATGTTATAAATAGACATATTATATAATCATACAATGTATATATAGACAAAGAACCGTATAGAAATATAATATATAATCACTTTCAACCTAGTACATTTTATATCTCTCATGTATAGACAAAGAACTGTACGTATGGGTCACGACTTGATTATTCTATATATATTAACGTGGCAATATCTCATTTGATGGATTGCAGCACCCACCAAATAGGTACTTGTCAGATCTATCTACATCGAATGAGGGAAATGAGGGAATGCTAGATGAAAGTTCTACATGTAGTACGGCTAAAACAGGGAGATCAACTAGAGGTCAAAAGATTAGAAAAAAATTTGACAAACACATGCAATATTTCCTTGCTAATGGGGGGTCATGTTCTTATGATGATGAGACCAAAGGCGACATCAAGGTGCCCTTTCGATACACACACATTGAGAAAGAATGGGTACCCAATGAGCTACCTCCAATTAATACTGATTTTTGTGTTAATGAGAGGATATATCGCATTGCTCCATCCTCATTACATGGTTTGGGCCTATTTTCCATGGATGGGATAAAGGTATATTACAATAGAGTTGTTGAATTGTTCAAGTATGTCGGTCCGTGTTACAATTACAATGATTGGATGCGGATTGTTCAATATAAAAAAAGTATGCGTAGGTATGCACTATCAACTAATTATATACAAAGGAAAGAAAATGATCAAAGTAAAAGATTTGCAATGTACATTGATGGGAGACCAAAAGCAACAGGTAATATTGTGGGTTTTATAAATAGTACGCGACCTTCATCAACTAATAAGCAACCCAATTGCATATTTGAGGCGCGTGAGGGGAATCAAGTTTTTGTATGTGCAATAAAATCAATAAGTGTAGGGGAAGAACTGCTAATAGATTATCATTTAAATCGCATAGATAAAAACAAAGTTACTATCATGAGGGTGGTAAGTACTGTATACTATTTTATCAATAAGTTTTTTTTTGCTAAGTCTATTGCTTTTAGTTCGCTAAAGTTTTTATATTTAATCTTTGTCACAGGATGATATGGATCCTGCACATGATAGAGGCCATGAGGATGCTCCTCCCACTTGTTCTTCAGCAAAGGTAAACCTTATTAAAATTGTACAAATTAGATAGTTGAAAAATGTTATATTATTACGTTATTTTATTTATGGTTTTGGAGTTTTTATGATAGTTTTACTGATATTCCTATCACAATTTGATATTCAGGATAAGGGAAAAGCACCCTCGACAGTAGAGGCAATAGCTACCCCTGATGATGATGATCTTTTTGCAGATTCGCCTAATGTTATAATCATGGTAAAGAAAAAAATGAAACAAATCAATAAAGATATAATTAACATTTTGTATGAAAGAAATCCAAGTGAGGAGATGCTCAGGAGGCTAACTGAATTGAAAGCACTCGAACATCGGTATCAAGTAAGCAGTAATGAATCTTTAGTTATAAAAAAATTTCAATAAAGGTTAATATTTTATACTCTTTTATGTTGTGAAGTAAAATATATGTAATATGTGTTCTTGTTGTAGGATTTTATGGAATCTCTAGTACCTGGTCAAGCACAATGTGCAGATGAGGCTGGTACTAGTAGACCTCCGACTGCCTCAGGTAAAATAATCCTTTAGTTGACAAGTTACAAAGAATTTTTTCTTTGGAACATTCAAAAACTTCTCAAGTTAACTCTTACTTTTATTATTTGAAAATGTCTTTGCTAACAATGTATTGTTCAGGTCCTCAATTGCAGGAGACTCCTACTAGCCAGGTTGCCCATAGAAGATTGTCGAGTGCAATGTCGGCCACAAGGGCCATGCAAACATCAACGCCTTCAAGGGCTATGGCATCTGGTAAATCATTGTTTTACTATATTTGGTTTTGTGCTAATTATGATTTCATAATTTGTACTTTAATCTTGGGTGCATCACATAGTGGATTATTTTTTTGGAGCAGGAGATACCCCGGTGGCACCACTTGGTACACCTGCTACCGATCAATCTTCATGTATTGGTGAAAATTCACCACCATTTCCTGGATCTACCCGTGTTACTAGCACGGGTGTGACACAGACGTCATTATTGATTGACAATAATGAATCAATGCCTATAAAATGTCCTTAGATTCCAGGTACTTTAAATAATTATTTTTTATATTGTAATATGCATTTACCTATTCATAACAAGTTTTGGATTGATTATCCCATGACATTTTTTTGCAGGAAATGATATGTTTTATAAGAAACTTTATGACCTAACATTGCATATATTCGGGCCCACCATACGTAAAAGGTGGAACATCATAAGTGAACTAAGTTTATCCCACTATTTTTTTTTCATATCATTAATTGGTACAGTATTTTTCCTTTCATTCCGGTCTTTTCTTTTAGTGGTTATATCTAACAATTTTGTGTTTTTCCTTAAAAGGTGGAATTTGCAAGAAAAAATTTTAAAAGATCAGCTCATCAAAGATTTACATCATGAGTTTGGCAATAATATTTTTGATGAGAAGAAAATTTTGGAAAGAGCTTGCAAACATCTTAAGACTGTGAGGGACCAATATAGAAAGAGTCTCGTCTAGAACCCAAAGTACGAGCGTCCTCCCTTTATTTCAACGAGGGATTGGAGTGAATTTATTTTAGATGCAAAGGAGAAAGCGGACGCTCAAAAAGGAGTTTCGCCAACAAATGCGAGAAGGTATGCAATAGTATTAACTACTAGTGATAAGGTGTTTGGCATGGACTTTTGAGATGATAATTAAATTTTGAATGCAATCATCATTTTTCAATATAATATCTTGGTATGATGTTTTAGACATTTTCACCATTGAAGGCAATGTGTTCAGCATTTCAAAGTTTCATTTGTTATTCCATATACATGTTTTTATAACCATTTTTTCAAACTTTTCATAGGTTGCAGGACACTTCAAAGGCAACAAAGGCCAGGCTGGAAAAGATTGGGCAACACAGACTTAGCGCTGGCGGATATTCGAAAATTAAAGCTCACATTGTAAGTAGCAGTAAATGAATTGCAGAGAAAAATTATTTATAAAATGCAAATAATTTTGTTTAATCAAAAAATGCAGGGCTCTAATTTTAATTTAGAGGCCACGGAAGAACACAGAAAAATTGCCTTCAAGGAAGGCTATCAAGGCATGGTTGAACGCCTACGACAAGCTTCCACTGGCCCAACCGAAGAGTCTCCTACATCATGTGCACAGGTAAATATGCCAAAAAATATATTAGAAATTGAATACTTGAGCAACAATCAATTTGATAATAATGTCCATTACATTGCAATGCAGCCTACAGCGCCAAATCATGAAGCCGCTGATGTGGATCATATTGTCCAAGGAGGTGCTCATTTTCTATTTAAAACTAATTATGTAATTATTAATATAATTTAACATCTTAAATTGAACTTGGTGTAACATTTTTGTGTATATTTTAGAGGATACAAAATCAGGTCATGCTGAACGAGTGCCGGAGGATGTTCAGACTGATCACCATGTAGATCATGTGGCACATTCAGGTAAAGAAAATCTATGTTTTGTTCTTTTAAATTAATTTTTTGATTTATAGTTCTTTTACTTACATAAATACTTGTAATTCAATAATATAAAAGTGTGAATTTAACTCATGAAGTAGTTATTGCAACAGACCCCCCTTCAGCGCAGCGGCCTCCTATTCCTAAACAGATGAGGAGGAGACACACATTGGGATTAGACTCAATAGAGGAGGGGAATGATGAGGACATTGATCTTCCTCTTAGAAATTATATGATTAAAAAAAATAGCAAGAAACCCAAAAAGAAATGATTGTAATTAACATTTATTGCTAATGAAAGAACTTTGTCTTAATGGATGTAATTTTGTACTAGTAATGTTGATGAATGATGTGTGTTAATATGTGTTAATGAATTATTCGTGAATGTTGTGTGTTAATGAATTATGTGTTAATGAATTATTTATGAATGTTGTGTGTTAATGAATTTTATGTGTTAATGAATGTTATCATGTGATTATAATGATTGAATGTTATATTTCAAAAATGCCGGATGAATGAATGAATGAATGAATGTTATTAAATGTTAATGGGGAATTTAGAGTGATGTTAGGGGGGGGGGGAGGGGCCAAATGAGCTTCCACCTTCACGTGGTTGGCCTTGTTTAGTAGAGAATATTAAACTATTCTCGAAACCAAGTGAAGCTCAAATTTTAAAGACAAGCTTAGAGTTTTTGATGCAGAGCCTTCTAATATCCCCTTAAGGAACCCTATTCAACTCGAGGATTCAACAACATCTTGGAATCCACTCAAGGAACTAGAGTTCAACTCGAGGATAAATAAGAAGTTCTTGACTTTAGGATATCAACCAAACACTCCTCTGCAACAGGTTCACTGCCTTGATTCATTTTAGACAACGCTACTTCCCAGCAGGTCACTCATCCCAATATTATTCTAATTCAAGTGCTCTTTACTACAAAGGTTCCTCCAACGTTAAGCCCACTTTGCTTGCAACTTGATGCAGAGCTGGTGTGTGGCATCCATAATGATTACCTCAGACAACAAATCCACTCCACTTTGCAATTGCTTCTTTACCTCAATATCCCTCAATGCCTTGACTCCCAAGTGTACCTAGTTTCTCTCAAACACCAAACCTTCACACAAGAATCCAACCTTCATTTTAAATTCAAAAAAAATCTTTTTATGACCTATCCACCATATTACCACAACCCATTTGATTTGGACAACCCATCTTCTATCCAACACACACAATCAGTCCTTGAAGCTTGTAGCCCTCACCAGTCATTAAATTGACTTTTCCTCTTACTTTCCCCAAAAAACTAAGTAAACTCAAATATTATCTAAATACCCATTTGGGCTCTTTAAATCCTCTGAAAGATTCAACCTATACTCCTTTGGACCATACCTAAGATCCAATACCCCTAGCCTATCCTCACCAGGCCTAATTCTCCACTTTTACATAGCAACCCCTAACTCCACTTGCTCCCAAGACTCAAAAGGCTGAAACAGTCATTCTAGAGGTTGAGAAATGACACATTTCCAACTCACCAAGTCTCCACCCTTCACTTAACTCGTTTGCCACCAAACCCTTGCTTTTAGGGACATACCATGAGGGTTTGATCAAAAGGACCCCTCCCATCAACTCCAGGCCAAACTAACTATGTAAACACCTCACTATAGACCCCCTTATAGGTAATCCATCACCAAACCTCTTCAATCATGAAGAAACCAACTTTCAACATGACTGGTGTCTGTTCAGGCTTAACCTCCATCAACAAATTATCATCCAACACTGCTCCTTCACCAAGCTTCTCTATTCTCCTGCATTAGATCATTATGATACAAAGAAATACATGGTTGTGGGATCATGTACATGTTAGCGGTGGTGCATATGGAGGATTTTTTGATCTAGATTCACATTCAGGTGTCTTATTATCATTCCTTTTTGTTACTCTATGCTTGAGATTCTTCAGCTTGATATGAGTTTTAAACTCACCTCATACGGCAAAGAAGTACGGCAAAAACATAGTTCATATTTCTGGTATGGTTTTCAACATTCATTTCAATCTATGTTTTCTTGGAAATAGTCAAATTTTTAATGCTTTTATTTTAATAGAATTATACATTTCTAAATTAGAATTTTTGAAACCAGCACAGCCATTGCTAGAGCCAAGACAAGAGGTACCACACAAGATCAGATAATCTATCCATTCATGACGTGGAGGAAACTTTGTGGGAGACTATTCCAACTGCACTATCTAGAGCACTTGGACCTCAGTCACAATGCCTTCTTCCCTCCTCTTGCCATCCCATCACACTTTCACAAGCTCAACAATTTAAGGCATTTAAGCTTGTATGACTCTATTTTCGTTGGTCAGATTCCAAGAGAGATTGGTAACATCTCTAGTTTAATTAAACATTTTCCATTCTTCTTAGACTTACATATTTTCGTGATGGTGATCTTGTTTAATTAAACATTTTCCATTCTTCTTAGACTTACAGATTTTCCTTTGTTAATTCATTTCAAGGATGTATTTGTGCAAACATTTATGTTGCAGCTTGCTATATTGTTTAATCATCAAAATGGACGGGATACCCATATTCGTCAAGTAAAGATTTATGGTCCCTATCCGTAAGTATTGTTGTTGCCTTCATATTTTGAAAGACTGTTTTAGTTCATTTTAGTATAAAATGGTGGAACTTTTTCTTTAGTTTCTATATCTTATGCTTAGTGAAAAATAAAACATTTTCATCATTTCTCATCATGTTTCTATTTTGTGCTGAAATAGAAATCCAATTCCCCTCCAGGAGTTCCAGTTTAATTCGCTTGAGTTTACGATGTATTTGAACCTCAGATAACAAGTGGATCTACATGTTCAAAACCTTACCTTTTATTTATTAAGCACAAAGCTTTGTATTTGATAGCCATACATTTTTCAAATATTTGAAAAGATAAAAATAACACTTAATAATTGAACTATGGGTGTATTTTAGTATGTCTCTTTTGTGCCTATGGGGTAGATTAGTACATTGATACCACACTGTGTTTTCCTATACATCTTTGTTTCTGTCTTGTGCTGTTCCATGAGAAATAAGCTTGAATTTCTTATGCTTGAGAAATGGAAATTCATTGTGTTGGCTTTGCATTCCATATTTTGTTGAAGATTTAGGGACTCTAAGTCTATGTGCTACATTATTTTCTTGTCAATTTTTTTGTGTGTTTATATTCTTCAATAAATCCTAATACATTGTATGATGGAAAGATTAACAACATAGGTTTTTGAAGATTACTATTTAATCATGATTGCTTTATCTCTTCTCTTTCTATCTTTATTACTTTAAATTCTAGATCAGATATATATTTCTTAGTCATTTTTGAAATGCTATTGTTTATGGTATTTTTCTTCTTTACGCCAACTATTGGTATTTATCAACTTTATGATTGCAGGTACCTATGGATCTTGTTGTTGACCACTCAGTGCAGGTTGATGTGGCAAAAGATTAGAAAAAAATTTGACAAACGCATGCAATATTTCCTTGCTAATGGGGGGTCATGTTCTTATGATGATGAGACCAAAGGTGACATCAAGTGGGTATCACCAATGCATGTAGATTGATAAGTATTTGGTGTACTTTAATCTTGGGTGCATCACATAGTGGATTATTTTTTTGGAGCAGGAGATACCCCGATGGCACCGCTTGGTACACCAGATACTGATCAATCTGCATGTATTGGTGATAATTCACCACCATTTCTTGGATCTACCCGTGTTACTAGCACGGGTGCGACACAGACGTCATTATTGATTGACAATAATGAATCAATGCCTATAAAATGTCCTCAGATTCCAGGTACTTTAAATAATTATTTTTTATATTGTAATATGCATTTACCTATTCATAACAAGTTTTGGATTGATTATCCCATGACATTTTTTTCAGGAAATGATATGTTTTATAAGAAACTTTATGACCTAACATTGCATATATTCGGGCCCACCATACGTAAAAGGTGGAACATCATAAGTGAACTAAGTTTATCCCACTATTTTTTTTTCATATCATTAATTGGTACAATATTTTTCCTTTCATTCCGGTCTTTTCTTTTAGTGGCTATATCTAACAATTTTGTGTTTTTCCTTAAAAGGTGGAATTTGCAAGAAAAAAGTTTAAAAGATCAGCTCATCAAAGATTTATAATTATGTTCATTGGCTAGTAATTTATTACCTCTAGTTGATTTGAATTATTCCCTTACAGGAAGGAATAGCAGTTGGCAGAACTTTTGCACTGTTCAAGAACTACAATATTGATGGCAATAAAGAGATGATTGCCATTGACACGATGAACATTGAAGGTTCATGCACATCTTGCTACATCACAACTGGTAATCACTCTAGCACTCCTAAATTGCTAAGCTACAAAATATTATTTAATTCTAAGTTTTTATTGAATTCAAAGCATTGTAGCTTGAATCTATTTTTCCAATTCAAGCTACTTAAGAGAAAGGTGATTTGTCTATGTTTATTTTAAAAGCTTATTTTTCAATAGACATAATGAATGTCCTATGTGTAGGGCCGGCTTCCTGAATTTAGTCATGCAGCTTCCTGAATGTAGTCATGCTTGATTCAATTATTTATAACCCGTCTTTCAAATAACCCATCTTTCGAATAACTCATCTTTTGAATAGTAGTCATTTTTAGATTAAGTTTTGGTAGAATTTCAAAAATGTCATTTTTAGAATATATTATGTTAAGCATAATATTTTAATGAATTGCATGATGGTATTTGATATTGAAGAAGATAGTCCATATGACTACTGATCTCCCTCCCCTTAACAGTTTATAACTTTATATATTATTTGTTATTTGATGTTTTGAGTAATCCAAGCAATAGCAATGTCATGAGCACCCATTCACCATAACTCTTCTCTTCTGAGCTCTTCTGCTTTGACACATCTCTAATCCATAGTCTTCATTACATGGATTGTTTATTGGGGACCTTAATAAAGTTTACAATGCACGCAGGATAATGAGATGGATAATGGATGAAGAGGAGCATCTTGCCAAGCTGAAGGAAGACACTTTGTAGTATGTTATTATAGATATGGGCCATAAGTTCTGAAAGCTTACATATTTGATGCATCATTTCTTTTTTGTAAAAGGATTTCCCTTCACTTGTAATCGGTTTTCTAGTAACAAAACTATGGAGCAGAATAAAATGGAATAAATGCACCCTAATTTTATCATATACAACCATTCCTGTTTCCTTTATTCTGGGATTTAGATATATAACTGTACTTTGGTTTGTATTGTACTTTGGTGCTGCTTTTCATTCTCTTTTTTCGCTTATGCAGCTGTAACCACTGTTGACACCAGTGGAATCAAAATGCTCAAAGAGCTCAAGAGAATAATTGAACTGAAAGGCCTTTAGGTAACTATTATCATAATTTTGGTTTGAACAAAATATTATTTTGGTTTAAACAATTTATTTTAAGTTTTGATTTGTTTATGTCATTCATCTAAAATCATTTAATAAGTGGGTATTATTGAATTAAGTAATAGCATTCCTAATAAATTTAATAAGTGCGTCTTATTGAATTAAGTAAAAGCATTCCTAATAAATCAACCAAAGAAATGAAAGCTTAGAATGTGTTGTTTAAACGTGTTCAGCAGTATGTACTCTGTATAAAACATGTCAACTATATCAACACTTCATAGAATTTTGGTTTAAACAGTAAACTCTAAACTTTGACCTTTTTAAATTGTGTACTGTTTCATTACTGGCCTAGAACCTACATATAAATCAATAAAAATCCAAGTGCTCACCAAGCTTACAAGTTTTAAATAAGTGTGACTATCTTTATGTTATAAAAAAATTTAACAAAAATCTATTTTGTATTGTAAACAATGTGAATTATACTAACAAGGAGTATACATGATCTTTAGCTTGCATTGAGCAACCCTGGGTCAGATCTTATGGAGAATCTTCAAAAGGAAAAGTTCACTGAAATTCTGTGACCAAATTGGAAGTTTCTTACAGTTGGTGAGGGTGTTGCAGTTTGCAGTTCTCTTCTCCAAGCTCATAAGCTCAATAGATAATTGAATGTCAACGGTAATAACCAGGCCGGTCTCTACAATTATAGTTTGCATGGTTAAAGACTAAACCTGAGAGTTACCCTTGTCTATCATTTCATTCTTATAATGAAGAATGTCCTCACTTACCTCGCTATATTTCTCTACTGAATATTACTTATAGTTTACAATACTCAAAGGTTGTAAGAAGCCATGGAGGCTTTGTTTTTAATTTGATGAATCACCTTGCAAGCTACAGTGGTGATTATGAAGATGTTAAATAATATGAATATAATGGAAGGGCTAAAATTTTGTTAAAATCTAATTAGAAACTTTTTTTTTTCCTATGTTCCCATCAAGCTTAAAACGTTATGTGGGAAGACTCGATACACTCTTTGGGAAATTTTACTATGGACCATCCAAACCTAGAAATCTTCTTTAAACAGCCACTTGTAATGTTAAAGAGATGAGAAGAGCTCTGCCTTTGAGGTTCAAATTACTCAAGAGCAAAGAACCCTGTAACAACTACTCTCTATCCTCTACTATAACAATCAAACTGAGGAAATAGAATTCTAACTTCCTTGAAGCAAACCATCTTCAAGGTACTCACCTTCTTGGATGCATTTTTTGAGTAAAGCCTCTCTCACTGTTTTGTCCCCAAACATTTCTCCTATATTCCTTTGAGACTATAATCTTCCATTTGACTGCAACCTTTTGAAGATCTCAGTCTCAAGGTAATATATCCTCAATCAATCCTCCTTTTTTGAAGACTGATCCTCTATCTCTGTCATTGAGACTATTCTTTGTCAAGGACCCATTTAATGCCTATAAACCTAAAACCACTTAGACCTTAACCCTATATGACCATTACATGACATTTTGACTCATTACATGGGATTTTCACTTATTACATTGCTTTTATAGTATTATTCCTTATTACATTACAATGACCTTTAGACTTGATTATGAATTTTGCTTTGAATATTGAGTCTAACATTGCAATTGAACATCTCTAAATGCCATTCCACTCCTGGGCTCAGGTGCCCTGCTGGATGCCCCTGCATCATCAACCAAGTGGTACAAATGATCAAATCCAATAGACGGTCTGTAGCTATGATAGAGTCTGAAAAGGTAGAGAGACCTACACTGGTGACTCAGAAGAAACTTCAGCTTTCAAAAAAAAAGCCAATTAGGTTGGCAGACTTGTGGATCGGGCTGACATTTGGTGGAAGAGGAAGAAAGATGGCTAGAACTCTGGAGGCCCACTATAATGGATTTCTATATTCAACCATGAGAGCAGAAGAGAGAGCTGATATCATGTATCAAAATATTAAACACGCATTCTTCTAGCCAGTAGAGAAGGAGATGATTACTTTGCTTCATTTTCATTTGCATAACCATATTATGGTGGGAACTAAGAAGACTAAGGATGTCCAGTTTTATGTGGAAGTAATGGATGTGGTCAAAACTTTAGGAGGGGCAAGAAGGTCCATGTATGATCTCGATGAAATTGAGGAAGAGCAGCAAGAGAGGGACAGGAAAAATCAAATCAATGGAGAGTTTGAAGGGTTTGTTAAACGAGTAACAGAGCTATGGGAGCAGCCTCATCTAAAAGATTTTGAACTGGAGTTTGATATACCATTTAGAGAGCTAGGTTTTCATGGAATTCCTTTCAAAGCCTCTACTTTTATTGTTCCTACTGTAAACTATTTGGTAGAGTTGGTGGAATTGCCTTTCTTAGTAATAACCATTAGTGAGATTGAGATAGTTAACCTTGAGAGAGTAGGACTTGGGCAAAAGGCATTTGATATGGCTATTGTTTTCAAAGACTTCAAGCAAGATGTACTCTGCATTGATGTTATTCCTCAATCTTCTCTTGATGGCATCAAAGAATGGCTAAACTCAATGGATATAAAGTATTATGAAAGCAGAATGAACTTGAACTGGCGGCCAATTTTGAAGACCATTACAGATGATCCAGATAAATTTATTGAAGATGGTGGCTCGGAATTTCTGAATTGGGAAATCCATCTTCCATTTGGGTGACAGAATCCAATAGATGCTTCAAAATGTTTGAAGTTCTTTCACCAAGCTTTATCAAATGGATCTCTCACGAGAATGAATGGAACAGTTAGCACTCATTGGCTCTAGGTGATTCTTACGGAGGTGAAGCACTGGGACTTCCTGGGAGGTCATCCATCCCAGTACTACTCTAACTCGAGTGCACTTAACTACAGAGTTTCCTCCCTAGTTAAACCCACTCTGCTTGCATCCTCATTTTCAAAACCTTCACCAAGTGTTGTGCCTTACGAACCAGTTGATGAGCTTAAGGGGCTTTCTAATCGATGGTTCATAAGGCACAACACTTGGTGAAGGTTTTACAAATGAGAATGCAAGCAGAGTGGGTTTAACCAGGGAGGAAACTCCATAGTTAAGTGCGCTCGAGTTGGTGTAGTACTGGAATGGGTGACCTCTCGGGAAGTCCCATTGCTTCACCTCTGTGAGCATCAGCTAGAGCCAATGAGTGCTAACTATTCCATTCATTCTCATGAGAGATGGGTTCATGTGAACCACTACTCATGAATCACGGGTCAATGAGTTTGACTCAAAAAACTACACAGTTGAATCTTGATAGCAATATCACAATTTGACTTGCTGTGGAAAATATCTCCTACTTATTAATTGACGAGCTTAAGGGGCTTTCTAATGAATGGTTCATAAGGCATAACACTTGGTGAAGGTTTTGCAAATGAGGATGCAAGCAAAGTGGGTTTAACCATGGAGGAAACTCCGTAGTTAAGCATGCTCGAGCTGGAGTGGTACTGGGATGGATGACCTCCCGGGAAGTCTCGGTGCTTCACCTCCATAAGCATCACCTAGAGCCAATGAGTGCTAACTGTTCCATTCATTCTCGTGAGAGATCCATTTGATAAAGCTTGGTGAAAGAACTTCAAACATTTTGAAGCATCTATTGGATTCTATCACCCAAATGGAAGATGGATTTCCCAATTCAGAAATTCAGAGTTATTTTCATTAACCTATGATTCATGAGTATTGGTTTACATGAACCCATCTCTCATGAGAATGAATGGAACAGTTACCACTCATTGGCTCTAGGTGATGCTTATGAAGGTGAAGCACCAGGACTTCCCGGGAGGTCATCCATCCCAGTACCACTCCAGCTCGAGCACGCTTAACTACGGAGTTTCCTCCATGGTTAAACCCACTCTGCTTGCATCCTCATTTGCAAAACCTTCACCAAGTGTTATGCCTTATGAACCATTCATTAGAAAGCCCCTTAAGCTTGTCAATTAATAAGTAGGAGATATTTTCCACAGCAAGTCCAATTGTGATATTGCTATCAAGATTCAACTGTGTAGTTTTTTGAGTCAAACTCATTGACCCATGATTCATGAGTAGTGGTTCACACCAAAGAATCAAAACTCGGACTCGGCAAGGCTGACTCAACCCGTGACTCACCGATGACTCGGCAACGACTCGGCTATGACTAGGCAAAAAAAAAAAATAGAGATTTCTTAAAATTTAAAACTTGTTTCAGGCACCCATTATTGAATAAAGCTTTAAAACACATCACATCACATCTAAAGGTCAAATAACATCTAAAGGATATGGTTAAGAGAACAAAGTATAATCGATAATGAAGGGAATGAATGGTAATTGTTATGAACAGTCACATCACTTCATTATGAACTAACATGTCATTTCTAATGTGAACAGTCACGTCTTTTCTTATTTGCTAGTTCAATATATATAGATATTCAAATGTGTAGATTCAATCAATAACCAAGGCAATTTGATCACTATTTTTTCCATTACATTCACTGTCTTCATTCCATCTCTCCAATTTGAATCTTGTGGATCATTGATTCTTAGCATTTCAATCTTCATTGTCCCAAGGCATTTGTCCTACTATTCCCTTTAACAACTCATGAATGCTCATTGATGAATCATGGCTGTTCTAACTGATATTCTTGTGATACATCGTCAGCTGTTCTCATTTCTTTATGATTCTTCTTATTTATTCATTGGCTAACTTTTTTGACATTCCTTGGACAGCTCTTCATGACCTATCATTTACTTACTGTTCTGATCCTTATTGTGACTGCTCTAACAGTATATGCCATTGTTTCATCATGTAATCACTGCTATACATCACTGCTCTGATCGATTTTCTTTTCACTGCTATCACATTGCAAAACACTACTTTTAATCATCTTTTATCAGTGACTTTTCATGACTAATGACTGCTTTAGGATTCATTCTTCTGTTTGTTGTCTTCTTTCTTTGAACACTATCCTTGAACACTCACTGAAGACTACTGTCATCAGAAATTCATGAAGCCTACTGTCATTAGAGATTCATGAAGATGATCAATGTCCTTAGACATTGATGTGACTGTTTGTTAATTATCATGTCCTCTCATAACAGTCATGATTTTCACCGATATTCTTCTGCATTTCTCCATTTCTGATCACTGTCATAAAAATGAAAGCCACTATCCTCCAGCATACTATCTTCTACATCCTTTTGTTTGCTGCTCTCATTCATGGATTATTGCTCATATCATTGTTATTATGACTGCATCATTGGCACAGTCCTCCTTCTTGAAACAACAGATTATTGTCTTGTTCTAAGTGATTGTCACAATTTTTCTCATCCTTCAACAACATGTATATCACTGTTGTTGACAAGTCTATGGCTCGGGCCTGCCGCAGCGCAGGTCATGAGGCACGGACCCGCGAGTTATGGCCATGATCCACTGACTCGGTGAGTCACGCGGGTCATGCCCCATAACTCAGCCCATGACTCAGCCGGGTCACCAAAACCTGGGAGCCATGGCTCGACCCGCGAGTCAGGATAACTCGCTTGACTCGCTGTGGGTTTTGATACTCTAGTTCACACGAACCCATCTCTCATGAGAATGAATGGAACACTTAGCACTCATTGGCTTTAGGTGATGCTCACAGAGGTGAAGCACCGGGACTTCCTGAGAGGTCACCCATTCCAGTACTACTCCAACTCGAGCACACTTAACTATGGAGTTTCCTCCCTGGTTAAACCCACTCTGCTTGCATTCTCATTTGCAAAACCTTCACCAAGTGTTGCACCTTATGAACCAGTTGATGAGCTTAAGGGGCTTTCTAATCGATGGTTCATAAGGCACAACACTTGGTGAAGGTTTTTCAAATGAGAATGCAAGCAGAGTGGGTTTAACCACGGAGGAAACTCTGTAGTTAAGTGCACTTGAGTTGGAGTAGTACTGGGATGGGTGACCTCTTGGGAAGTGCCGGTGCTTCACCTTTGTGAGCATCAGCTAGAACCAATGAGTGCTAAGTGTTCCATTCATTCTCATGAGAGATGGGTTCGTGTGAACCACTACTCATGAATCATGGGTCAATGAGTTTGACTCAAAAAACTACACAATTGAATGTTGATAGCAATATCACAATTTGACTTGCTGTGGAAAATATCTCCTACTTATTAATTGATGAGCTTAAGGGGCTTTCTAATGAATGGTTCATGAGGAATAACACTTGGTGAAGGTTTTGCAAATGAGGATGCAAGCAGAGTGGGTTTAACCATGGAGGAAACTCCATAGTTAAGCGTGCTCAAGCTGGAGTGGTACTGGGATGGATGACCTCCCGGGAAGTCTCGATGCTTCACCTCCATAAGCATCACCTAGAGCCAATGAGTGCTAACTGTTCCATTCATTCTCATGAGAGATGGGTTCATGTAAACCACTACTCATGAATCACAGGTTAATGAAAAGACCAAATTTGAGGTCAATAAACATGGCAAACTGAATCAATGACTTGAAATAATTTTTTTATCTTGCTACTACAGGCTTACTGAACTCCACATTTTCTAAGTGCTTGGAACCCATGAACAGTTCATTGCTTCTATCTTCTAGCCATATTAATCTTTGATGTTCATGCATCTCACATCTTTTTCCATTCTACTCACATCTTTTTCACTACATTCTTGATATCGATTTCTGTTGGGGATTTGTTAAGCAGCTCACTGGTTTTTTTTGTACGTCCATATCTTTCTTACATACTGAATTATTCCTTATTACATTACAATGACCTTTAGACTTGATTATGAATTTTTCTTTGAATATTGAGTCTAACATTGCAATTGAACATCTCTGAATGCCATTCCACTCCTGGGCTTAGGTGCCCTGCTGGATGCCCCTGCATCATCAACCAAGTGGTACAAATGATCAAATCCCACAGATGGTCTGTAGCTATGAAAGAGTCTGAAAAGGCAGAGAGACCTACACTGGTGACTCAGAAGAAACTTTAGCTTTCAAAAACAAAGCCAATTAGGTTGGCAGACTTGTGGATCGGGCCGGCATTTGGTGGAAGAGGAAGAAAGATGACTAGAACTCTGGAGGCCCACTATAATGGATTTCGGTATTCAACCATGAGAGCAGAAGAGAGAGCTGATATCATGTATCAAAATATTAAACACACATTCTTCCAGCCAGCAGAGAAGGAGATGATTACTTTGCTTCATTTTCATTTGAATAATCATATTATGGTGGGAACTAAGAAGACTAAGGATGTCGAGTTTTATGTTGAAGTAATGGACGTGGTCCAAACTTTAGGAGGGGCAAGAAGGTCCATGTATGATCTCGATGAAATTGAGGAAGAGCAGCAAGAGAGGGACAGGAAAAATCAAATCAATGGAGAGTTTGAAGGGTTTGTTAAATGAGTAACAGAGCTATGGGAGCAGCCTCATCTAAAAGATTTTGAACTGGAGTTTGATATACCATTTAGAGAGCTAGGTTTTCATGGAGTTCCTTTCAAAGCCTCTACTTTTATTGTTCCTACCGTAAACTATTTGGTAGAGTTGGTGGAATTGCCTTTATTAGTAATAACCATTAGTGAGATTGAGATAATTAACCTTGAGAGAGTAGGACTTGGGCAAAAGGCATTTGATATGGTTATTGTTTTCAAAGACTTCAAGCGGGATGTACTTTGCATTGATGTTATTCCTCAATCTTCTCTTGATGGCATCAAAGAATGGCTAAACTCAATGGATATAAAGTATTATGAAAGCAGAATGAACTTGAACTGGCGGCCAATTTTGAAGACCATTTCAGATGATCTAGATAAATTTATTAAAGATGGTGGCTAGGAATTTCTGAATTGGGAAATCCATCTTCCTTTTGGGTGACAGAATCCAATAGATGCTTCAAAATGTTTGAAGTTATTTCACCAAGCTTTATCAAATGGATCTCTCATGAGAATGAATGGAACAGTTAGCACTCATTGGCTCTAGGTGATGCTTATGGAGGTGAAGCACTGGGACTTCCTGGGAGGTCATCCATCCCAGTACCACTCCAGCTCGAGCATGCTTAACTACAGAGTTTCCTCCATGGTTAAACCCACTCTGCTTGCATCCTCATTTGCAAAACCTTCACCAAGTGTTATGCCTTATGAACCATTCATTAGAAAGCCCCTTAAGCTCGTCAATTAATAAGTAGGAGATATTTTCCACAGCAAGTCAAATTGTGATATTGCTATCAACATTCAACTGTGTAGTTTTTTGAGTCAAACTCATTGACCCGTGATTCATGAGTAGTGGTTCACACAAACCCATCTCTCATGAGAATGAATGGAACAGTTAGCACTCATTGGCTCTAGCTGATGCTCATAGAGGTGAAGTACCGAGACTTCCTGAGAGGTCACCCATTCCAGTACTACACCAACTCGAGCACACTTAACTATAGAGTTTCCTCCCTGGTTAAACCCACTTTGCTTGCATTCTCATTTGTAAAACCTTCACCAAGTGTTGCACCTTACGAACTAGTTGATGAGCTTAAGGGGATTTCTAATCAATGGTTCATAAGGCACAACACTTGGTGAAGGTTTTGCAAATGAGAATGCAAGCAGAGTGGGTTTAACCATGGAGGAAACTCCGTACTTAAGTGCACTCGAGTTGGAGTAGTACTAGGATGGGTGACCTCTCGGGAAGTCCTGGTGCTTCACCTCTATGAGCATCAGCTAGAACCAATTTGTGCTAAGTGTTCCATTCATTCTTATGAGAGATGGGTTTGTGTGAACCACTACTCATGAATCATGGGTCAATGAGTTTGACTCAAAAAACTACACAGTTGAATGTTGATAGCAATATCACAATTTGACTTGCTGTGGAAAATATCTCCTACTTATTAATTGACGAGCTTAAGGGGCTTTCTAATGAATGTTTCACAAGGCATAACACTTGGTGAAGGTTTTGCAAATGAGGATGCAAGCAGAGTGGGTTTAACCATGGAGGAAACTTTGCAGTTAAGCGTGCTCGAGTTGGAGTGGTACTGGGATGGATGACCTCCCGGGAAGTCCCGGTGCTTCACCTCCATAAGCATCACCGAGAGCCAATGAGTGGTAACTGTTCCATTCATTCTCATGAGAGATGGGTTCATGTAAACCATTACTCATGAATCACAGGTTAATGAAAAGAACTCTGAATTTTTGAATTGGGAAATCCATCTTCCATTTGGGTGACAGAATCCAATAGATGCTTCAAAATGTTTGAAGTTATTTCACCAAGCTTTATCAAATGGATCTCTCACAAGAATGAATGGAACAGTTAGCACTCATTGGCTCTAGGTGATGCTTACAGAGGTGAAACACCGAGACTTCTCGGGAGGTCATCCATCCCAGTACCACTCCAGCTCAAGCATGCTTAACTATGGAGTTTTGTCCATGGTTAAACCCACTCTGCTTGCATCCTCATTTGCAAAACCTTCACCAAGTGTTATGCCTTATGAACCATTCATTAGAAAGCCCCTTAAGCTCGTCAATTAATAAGTAGGAGATATTTTCCACAGCAAGTCAAATTGTGATATTGCTATCAAGATTCAACTGTGTAGTTTTTTGAGTCAAACTCATTGACCCGTGATTCATGAGTAGTGGTTCACACGAACCCATCTCTCATGAGAATGAATGGAACAATTAGCACTCATTGGCTCTAGCTGATGCTCACAGAGGTGAAGCACCGAGACTTCCCAAGAGGTCACCCATTCCAGTACTACACCAACTCAAGCGCACTTAACTACGGAGTTTCCTCCCTGGTTAAACCCACTCTGCTTGCATTCTCATTTGTAAAACCTTCACCAAGTGTTGCGCCTTATGAACCAGTTGATGAGCTTAAGGGGCTTTCTAATCGATGGTTCCTAAGGCACAACACTTGGTGAAGGTTTTTCAAATGAGAATGCAAGCAGAGTGGGTTTAACCACGGAGGAAACTCCGTAGTTAAGTGCGCTCGAGTTGGAGTAGTACTGGGATGGGTGACCTCTCGGGAAGTCCCAGTTCTTCACCTCTCTGAGCATCAGCTAGAGCCAATGAGTGCTAACTGTTCCATTCATTCTCATGAGAGATGGGTTCATGTGAACCACTACTCATGAATCACGGGTCAATGAGTTTGACTCAAAAAACTACACAGTTGAATGTTGATAGCAATATCACAATTTGACTTGCTGTGGAAAATATCTCCTACTTATTAATTGATGAGCTTAAGGGGCTTTCTAATGAATGATTCATAAGGCATAACACTTGGTGAAGGTTTTGCAAATGAGGATGCAAGCAGAGTGGGTTTAACCATGGAGGAAACTCCGTAGTTAAGCATGCTCGAGCTGGAGTGGTACTGGGATGGATGACCTCCCGGGAAGTCTCAGTGCTTCACCTCCGTAAGCATCACCTAGAGCCAATGAGTGGTAACTATTCCATTCATTCTCATGAGAGATGGGTTCATGTAAACCACTACTCATGAATCACAGGTTAATGAAAAGAACTCTAAATTCACCTTACGTAGGTAACATTTTTTTAAAAAAAAAAAAATAACATTGGTCAAAATTTCGACCAATGCCACCAAAAAGCTTCACCAAAGGATGGTCGAAATTTCGACCACAATAAAAAAATTTTGACCAACAAAATTTTGACCATCTCATCCGTCGAACGTATAGCATCTCGGTCGAACATTTGATGTTTTCGTCAAAATTTTGACCAACATTTGGTGGAAATTTTTGCTGCCACCGGGCGAAATTTTGATCAATATTAGGTGGATATTTGTTCGACAATTGGTCAAAATTTTGACCATTATAAAAAAATGACGACAATTTTGAATCATGGACTCAGTCGAATTTTAGACCTCTGTTTTAGTTGAAATTTTGACTGATTATAAGTACGTCAAAAATTCGATAAAAAAAGACCGACGACAATGTTGGTCGTAAATTCGACTAATTTCAATCGAAATTTCGACCAATTCTTGGTCGAAATTTGAAGCCAAATTTACTAGTGACCTTGCCTCAGTCCCCTAGAGGATTTTAAAAAAGGGGTAGGAGAGCCATTAACCAGACCCGAAAAGTAGCTGACAAAATAAGATGATAAATAAGATCTATACTTCTATGATTGAAATCAAAGTCCTTGAGCACCTTCTTTAAAAAATCCCAGTCAACCCTGTCATAGGCTTTGGATAAGCCCAATTTCAAAATGAAACCCTCCTTTTTGTACACAACTAGAGAATGCACATTTTCATGAACAGAGATAATGGAATCCATAATCTTCTTTCTTGGGAGAAATCCATTATGTTGCTAGGATATAAGAGAAGGCAATCCTAGTAGTCATCACCTTTGAAATGATCTTATAAGCTATATTACATAAGCTTATCAATGTGATAGTTCATATGTTGTGGAGATTCCAAGATCAAAGTTTAAAATGGATTTTCTAAAAATTATAAACACTTATGATTTGCAATATGTTAGATTGTTGAATATGGTTTTTGCCATTATTTTTTCTTTTTTAAATTATCAAAATTTGAAATTGATTGCACTAGTATAATTGAATTGTTGGTCTAATAAGACATTGATACATTTTCACATTTATCTCTTTGACATGTTTTAGTATTCTCAATACTATTTAATTGTAATATTGTGAAAAATTTTATGCAGTCCCCTCTTGTAAAGGGTTTCTATTTTCTCTTACAGTAAAAGAGAAATCTATTTTTCTTATAAGCTTGCCTAATCAATGTGGGGAGCGCATCCAAAAATCCAAAGAACTCATTTTTGCTTATAATCTTGTCTAATCAAAGAGATTAAGAATGGATGAAAATTGTTCAAATCGTATAGATCAATCCCTCTACCAACAATTTTTTATCCTGCAATTTAAAGAAATGCAAAAAAATAACTCCTTTTAGACTTTTCGATGTACCTATTCCATACCAAGATGCAACTACTAGTTTAATCTCATAAAAGGCCATAGAGAAAAATAAGTGAAGATTATTTTAATTGTTTATAAATTAGATTAAAAAATGTACAAGCCATTTGATATTCCAAAGAAAAAATAGTTTAAAACAAATGAAGTTTATTTTAATTATTTATAAATTGCATTCAGATATGCACAAAACCCGTTTCATATTTCGAACCAAAAATTTTGCTACGTCAACTAAAGGAAGATACACATTTCTTGGTCAACAAAGGGTAATTCTAAAATATTTTAAATTATCCCCAAGGACTTTTGGAATGCACATCAATGTTTGGTGGGCTAGCGTTCAAGTTTTGAAACTCTAGGTAAAATGAATGTTGCTTGGGAGCTCACTGCAATGGTAAGCTGCAAAGCCTCCTAAATAGGAGGTCTTACATTTAAATATGTATAAATCAATATAAAAAAAATTGTTTGGAAGCTCACTGGGAAAGTCTAAAAGTCAGTCTAACTGATTTAGGGAGTTCCATTGAAATGAAATAAATTTTCCACGTCATGAAATGGAAAACACAAGGCTTGACATTAATATTTTCTTGTTGAATTGGTGTAAGTCTTTGGAGTCTCCAACGAGCTCTCGATCTTTATCTATGGAAGATTTTGTGTGCCACATTACCATTCAAAGAAGCCTTCTCATTGGCTCAGCCTAAGCATTTGGGAGCTCCAATGAGCCCTTGAGTTAGAATGATGTTTTTCCTAAATTTATAAACACAAATAGGAAGTATTCTATGCAAAATGTTCATGGCGGTGTCTCTTATTAACATCTGTAGCACCATGCCCTTTTCTAGATGTGTAAGAATGCAATAACTATGAACAGATTCCCAAATCATTGTTAGTACATCCTCTTTGCCTAGGGAAGCAATGAAAACAAAAAATGAACTATTCAAAGGGCTTTGAAACTCTATGTAAATGCGATTGGAAGGCATTAAGCCAGATTATTCAATCTTTTTCCAGCATTCTCGCTCTGTATGTATGGCCATGGAAATATGGAAAAAAGGCATGTGAACTGTTACATAACTGAGAGGCGAGGTGAATCAGTTAATTACAGTTATCCTACATATCCCAAATCTCCCATATGTATATATTAAAAAATTTCAATTAAATAATCAATTTGGTAATTTATCAATAGTGTTTTTCTATTTATCTACCAATTGTTAAATAATTCAATACTGTGTTAACCAATATATCCAGTTATGAAATGTATAAAGAAAAATAAAAATTCAACACATCATACACACATAACACAAATTTTTAATGTGGAAACCCTATTAAGGGAAAAACCACCAGGGACCGATAACCCAAAATAATTACTCTTCTAAAGTGAGCTCGGTTAGGAGCTAACTATGTTAAAGGTTACAAAACACACTATAAGGTGTGACCTGGTTAGCTTAGATTTATCACTAATAGTTATTCTTTGACCAACATTCACTATGGGGTCAAGAAGAAAACAATCAACATTCATTCAATGTCATATTGAAATATAAAAAGACTATCAAGTCTCACTTGGTTAAGAGATTTATCTGTAACAATGGTTAAACTAATACAGTAATGATCTGATTCAAATACAACTATGCTTTGTAGATTTTTAAATCTATGCTAAGTTCAAAATACCTCCTCTGATCAATAATCAATTCAATCCTTCATATCATCAAACTTTGTTCCACTTGGTCTATGCTTCTCTAATGCTCGGTAATGTCTACAGCTCAAATTAGTTCTATCTTCAACTAGTTTGATTAGTGGTTCATGAAAAAAATCCTTTTCACGTGAATTCTCCTGCAGTATCAAAAATCCCAGACTCAATAATGAATCTTCTATCTCCTTAAATAAACATCATAAAACATTTTCTTTTCATCCGTTGATTTTTCTTGTTAATATTCACCATTCATTTTTCTATTTTAACCTTCCTCATTAGTTGTGTTAATAACATGTTTCATTCTCCTTCATTTGATCAATCTTGAATTTTTTCAACCATTAAATCACCATAACAAACATTATCTTCTACCTCATAATCATAAGCAATTGTCCATCTCATCAATCAGTCGAATGTTATAAAATTTAATTGTTTCTTTCACTCGATCAATACTAGAATGTGTCAGTGATTACTTTCTTAGTTAATACTCTACTCGATATACACTACACTAGCTTAATGTATACAAAGATCTTCATTTACCAACCACATAAACTTGTTCAGTTATGATCTTCAATACATAATAAAATCATGTAATACAATCAAGTCAACAACATGATGTCATAGACTCATCAACGAGTTACCAAATGTATACCATAGCCATATATTTCATATCCATCTCATCCTCATGTAGATATCTCATTCCTTTACCATTTCCTTCTTCAGATGTTTGTAACCATCATGATAAGTATAGTCAAAACTAGTTGACATCAATGACAATACATTGACTGATTTAATTGTCTTACATATCACTTTAGTATCTCAGTGATCATTAATCATTGTCTTTCACTTGTCCATTCATTCCATCAAGATATTCAATTAGTTGTAGGTTATCTATCTCCCTTTGGCATTTATGGAAACATTATATGAAAGATGCCATAGAATACCAAACATCTATTCTACAACTCTATAAGTAAATGATGTAACTTGGTAAGCTCTCCCTAGCTTGTATGTTTAATATGTTTAATCACTACCCAACATTAATACCTCCAAGAAGACTCTCCTTACAGATTTGATGTTCTTCTCTCCCTTATAATATTTCATTGATTCTCTCTCCCTTTGACAACAATGTAAAAAAGAATAAAACACTCTTGAGTAGCCAAAATAGTGTCTCTGTTGTTTAGTTCAGAGTAAGTACCTTTCATGTACTAATATGTAGTTTCATTTTGTTCTCCATCTTCAAGCTTTCACAACCTTAGGAGACCTCAACTATGAAAAATATGCATCAACATCATTTGATATTGTGGTAAAGTATAGGTTGATGCAACCTCTTGATGGAATTAGTGACCGACAGACAGGGGATGGACCCCTAGTCTAGTCCTCAAGTACTCAAATATATCCTTAGGTAAGGGTTTAGTAAATATATCTACAAGTTTTTCTTTAGATTTCGCAAACTTGAGTTTCAGTTGCTTTTCTTGTACTTTTTCACTCAAATAGTGATACTTTATAGATATATGATTTGTCTTTGCACATCACTGGATTCTTAGAAATGTTTATAACACTTATGTTATCAAAATATATTACCACTGGGTCAGTGATCTCTTCATTCATACCTTTCAAGAGTTGTTTTATCCATGCAATGTTTGAACAATTTGCAGTAGCAACAACATATTTTTCTTCGACAGTGAACTGAGAAATGCATCCTTGTTTCTTACTTATCCAAGTAACCAATATTTTTCCCAAAAAAAATGCTCCACCAATAGTGCTCTTTCAGGCATCAATGTTTCTAGCCCAATCTACATCTGTGTAAACATTTGGTTTAAAATTTCCCTCTTTCTTGTACCATAAACCATATCTTTTTCTTTTTTTTTTTCAAGTATCTCAAAATTCTTTTAACATTAGTCATTTGTGATTCTCTAGGATTAGCAGAAAATCTTGCTACAATTCCAACTGCATTTACAATATTTGGTCTGTTATGCACAACATACATCAATTTACCAATCATTGATCTATACAATGTTTGATTTACCTTGGTTGACTGATCATCCTTTGTTAATTTTCATCCTGTGGTCATAGGTTTACCAACTAGTTTTGAACCTTCCATACCAAAGGTCTTCAACACTTCTTTGATGTACTTTGTTTGTTTAATGAATATACCTTGACTTTGTTGTAGGATTTGCAAATCAAGAAAGAATTTAATCTCTCCAAACATTGACATTTCAAATTATTTTCTCATTTCATCAACAAATGATTTTCATAGATTATCACGTCCTCCAAGTATGATGTCATCCACAAAGATTTCAGCAATAAGAATCTTATCATCAGTTTCACCTTTCAAGTATAAATTTTTGTTGTCACTTGTTCTAACAAATCCAATACTAATAAGATATGAATGTAGTCTTTCATACCATGCTCTTGGTGCTTATTTAAGTCCATATAGTGCTTTGTGCAACTTACATACCATATTTTTCTGATTTGGATAAACAAAACGTTCAGGTTATTCAATGTATACCTCTTCCTCAAGTATTTCATTCAAAAATGAAGATTTGAAATCCATTTGATATACTTTAAATCCTTTTTAGGAAGCATATGCAAGCAATATTCTAACTCCATCAAGTCTAGTAACTGGTGCAAAAGATTCACCATAATCAATACCTTCTTCTTGTGCATACCCTTTGCATACAAGTCTTTCCTTATTCCTAGTGACTTCACCATTTTCATTCAACTTGTTTATGAATATCTATTTAGTTCCAATTATCATCTTATCATTCGGTCTTGGTACCGATGTCCATGTTTTGTATTTCAGTATTTTCTCTATTTCCTCACTTGTGGATTTGATCCATTCATCATTTTGAAGTTCATCCCTAACATTTTTAGGTTCAAATTCACAAACTAAACATGTGTTGTTTCTCAAATTACTTTGTGTCATCATGCTATCTTTCTTATCACAAATAATTTGATTCTATGGATGGTGTCTCCTCATAAATTTTTCTATTACTTTCTCTCTTCTTTTCTCTTCATTCAGTGTAGAATCAATATTTTCCTCGCTAAGTATTTCTTGATTCTTAGTCTCTATTGGCTGATGCTCGATATCATTATCTTTTTGCTTTGTAATTCCAGGTTGTTGCTAGGGTAGAGTGTCAAGTTTCTCAATGTATGTGAATCTACCATAATCTTTTGGTTCCTTTTTTCTTTCTTCATCATTTTTCTCAGCAAACTCATCAACCTTCACATTTGCAATTTCAATCATTTTATTAGTAGCTTTATTCAAACATTTGTAAGCTTTTATTTTAGTATAGTATCCTAAGAACATTCCTTCATCACCTTTAGAATTAAATTTTCTACTTATATGATCTTTCAGAATGTCACATCTACTTCCAAATATTTTGAAATATCTTGCATTCAGCGTGTAACCATATCATAAATCATAGGATGTCTTGTTTGTATATTATTTTAGTTGTACTCAATTCAATATGTATATAGTAGTACTAATAGCTTATCTCTGGTATATCTGTGCAACATCATTTTCAATCATTAGTGTTATAGCACAATCAACAATAGATCTATTCCTCATTTCAACAATTCTATTTTGTTGTGGTGTTCTTGGTACATAAATCTATATTTTAATTCCATGCTCATTACAAAAGTTAGTGAGATCATTGGAAATAAACTCACCACCTCTATTTGATCTCAAGCATCTTAACTCTTTTCCACTTTGTCTTTCCACTTTGGCTTTATACCATTTAAACATCTTGAAGCTTCATAATTTTTTTAAAAAAATATAACAATGATCATCCTAGAGTAGTCATCAACAAATAAGATGAAATATCTATAACCATAATAGCTCATAGTTCTCATAGGACCACACAAGTCGATATGAACCAACTCCAAAATAGTATTAGATGAATAGTTTTTTTCTCTTGAAAATAGATTTTGACATTTTCCCATTTGACATTTTTTACACATGACATGGTTAGGTTTAGATAAGCTCAATAAGCCTCTAAATCTCCTTTTCTTACTGATTTTAACCTTGTTGTCAAAATTCACATGACATAGCTTTTTGTGCCATAACCACACATCTTCAGTTCTAGTTAATAAACAAGAAGTTTTAGCATTGTCAAGATAAAATATATTACCTTTAGATTGTTCACCAGTACCGACCAACTTTCCAATCCCATCATATATTTTCACTTTTCTATTTTCAAATGCAGCTCGGTGACCTTTGTTATTCAGTTGTGCTACACTCAATGAAAATTATAGTTAAGTCCCTTCACCCAATATGAATTCTCACATCTAATCTTATTGTTCAACATGATAGATCATTTTCCTTTTACTAGACAAGGTGTGTCATTTCCTATTTTAACAAATCCACCATTATAATGTTCAAGGTATTCAAAATTGTCTTCATCACCAGTCATATGATGTGAACAACCACTTTCAATAATCCAAGTATCATTCTTGCTAACCTTAGAAATGCATGTTATTTCAACATACCTTTCTTCTTCTTCTTAATCCTCTTTCAAGGCTATGAATACCACCTCTATGTGTTGACTAGTGTCAGTGTCATTATCATCATCTTCAACAAGGTAACATGCTTTCTTGCCTTTGTCTTTATAGTCTTGGTTGCTTCTTTTGTCATAATATCAAGTGCCTCTATGTTCTCATTTATCTCTTCTATCAGACTTTGTTTCACCAGATCGTTCATTATCTTTGTCATCTTCTTTCCAGTTAGGATATCTAGCTGCAATATGACCAATTTCTTTACAATTAAAACATACCAAAGGTAATTTCCCTTTGTATATTCCTTTACCTTTCTGTAGTCTTCTAGTCATTAATGATTCAAGTTCATCAAGTTCATCAAGTTCATCCTCTTCACTGTCACTATCACTCTCATTTCTTATCATGTGTTTACTTCTTGATTTGCCAATTTTCAAGGATGACATAAATGCAGACTCAACATTTGGAACAATACTGTTATCAAAGTTATTCAACTCAAAAGTAGCCATTTTACCAATTAGGATATCAAATGTAAGATGATTAACTAGAGCTGATATCATCTCATAGATTGCAGAGATTCTAATAGCATAAATAGGAAGCAAGGTTCTAAGAATTTTACTCACAACAATGTCTTCTTCAATAATACCTCCTGCTCCTTAGATAACATTGACAATCTCCTTAATTCATTTGTTGTATTGTGAAATGTTTTCTCCTTCTTCCATTTTCATGTCATCAAACTTTCAGCATCTGATAAAGTAGAAACAATCTCTATCATGGAGACATTATGTTCATATCAATCTCTCATTTGATCAATAGTCAATGGTCCAATAGGATGGATGAATTCATTATCTACGTAGTATATAGTAGATTCTCCAATTCTAGATAAATGCAATCTCATTCTATTTTTCAATGTCAAGAAGTTATCTTTATTCATCTTTGGCAACTCTCTCTTATACATCTTTCGATCTTTAGCTTAAGTCCTTCAAAATTTTCCTTCCAAGCACTCTATGCTCTGATACCAATTGTTAGATAACTGAGAGGGGGGGTGAATCAATTAATTTCAGTTATCCTACACTCCCAAATATACTAGATGTATATATTAAAAAATTTCAATCAAATAATCAATTCAGTAATTTATCAAGTGTTCTTTCTCTTTGTCTACCGATTACCAGTAAATTCAACATTGTATTCACTGATCTATCTAGTTATGAAATGTGTAAAGAAAAATAACAATTCAACACATCATACACACATAACACATAGATTTTTAACATGGAAACCCTGTTAAGGGAAAAATCACCTGGGATCGGTAACCCAAAATAATTCACTCTTCTGAAGTGAGCTCAGTTAGGAGCCAACCTTGTTAAAAGTTACAAAACACACTGTAAGGTCTGACCTAGTTAGAGGATTTATCACTAATAGTTCTCCATTGACCAACATTCACTATGGGGTCAACAAGAAAACAATCAACATTCATTGAATGTCATATGGAAATATAAAAATACTGTCAGGTCTCACTTGGCTAAGTGATTTATCTGTAACAGTGGTTAAACTGATACATTAATGATCTGATTCAAATAAAACTATGATTTGAAAATTTTCAGATCTATGCTAAGCTCAAAATACCTCCTCTAATCAATAATCAATTCAATCCTTCATATCCTCCAGCTTTGTCCCACTCAGTGTATGCTTCTTTGATGCTCGATAATTTTTGAAGTTCAACTCGGTTATGTCTTCAACCAATTTGATCAATGGTGCGAGAAAATAATTCTTTTCACACGAATTATCCTGTAGTATAAAAAATCCCAAACTCAATAACCATTTTCTTTTCATCTGTTGATTTTGCCTGTTAATCTTCATCATTCATTTTTCCACTTTAACCTTCCTCATCAATTGTGTTAATAACATGTTTCATTCTCCTACATTCGATTAATCTTGAATTTTTTCAACCATTAGATCATCATAACAAATATTATCTTCTACCTTAGAATCATAAGCAATTGTCCAGCTCATTAATCAATCGGTTGTTATAAAGTTTAATTATTTATTTCACTTGGTCAATAACAGAATGTGTTAGTGATTACTTTCTTGGTTAATACTCTACTTGGTATACACTATACTAGCTCGGTGTATACAGACATCTTCATTTACCGACCACACAAACTTGTTCAGTTCTGATCTTCAATACATTAAAAAATCATGTAATACAATCAAGTCAACAACTTGATGCCATAGACTCATAAATAAGTTACCAAATATATACCATAGCCATATCTTTCATATCCATCTCATCCTCATGTATATATCTCATTCCTTTACCATTTTCCTTCTTCAGATGTTTGTAACCATCATGATAAGTATAGTCAAAACTAGTTGACATCAATGACAATACATTGACTGATTTAATTGTCTTACATATCACTTTAGTAGCTCGATGTAAGAAATATGTGTGTGTGTGTGTGTGTGTGTTTTCTTTCTTTGAATGTATTTATGGGTGGGGTGTGTTGAAAATGTTGTAGATATATATTACCTCCTAATCCAAGACAAGGAGATCCCAATTGATTAACCGAAAAGAGACAATCAATGCAAAAAGGAATCAACTAGCCATGGATAAAGAGGGAAGGGGGGTCTAATTTCTTAATTATAATGTAAAATAATAAATTAGAAAGATTAAGATAAAATGAAACACTTATCTTGAAATGTAGCAGATCTGGAAATTGTTGTTTTTTGGTGTCTATACTAGTTTTCTACAAATTCTACAACCTGTCATGGCCTGGAAATATAGAGATGGAGAAAACACAAAAATCTTTTTCTTTTCTGAACTAGGTCGACCTTGACCCAAATACGGGGGTGCAATGTGTAATACCCAAAAAATGGGCTGTAAGTTCATTAACCTCCTACATCTTCAAATCAAACAAAATCGACAACAAAGTCCTAACCTAAGGCACATCTGCACATAATCAAATCTTAATTGATTATCCTAAAATCTACATCGGGGAATATTCCTAGCAATATTCCTAATTTATCTTAATTATCTTTAATTTAATGATTATTTGGTGATAAATCCTATTTATCCAAAAGTTTGATTAATTGAATATTCTGAATATTTAATTAATTAAATTTAATTCTGCCACTTAATTATTTAATTGAATGTAATTACATTTATTCCTAAATTGTATTATTTAATTTTGACAATAAATCAAAAATCTTATAACTAATTGATTAAATTCCTATTTAATTAATTAATGTCAGTTGTTAAATTTAATGATATAGTTTTTGAATAAAAGTTTGATTTAATAATTGACTAACCCATAAATTAGTTATTTTAATTCAAAAAATCAATTAAGTTGAGGATAAATCACTTTATTTATTTAATTAATTCATCTATTTTGAGTTCAAAGCTAATCTAAACTTCTGATTTGAGTTAAAAAGTTCTTCTTGCATGATTATGTGAGTTAATTATCTCTGATTTCTTGTTGACTCAAAAATCAACCTGATTTCATCAAGAGTGATTTATGACTTTTCCCATGCACCTCCAAAGCCCTAGATTTCTATAAAATCAAGGCTCAGCTCTTCACAATCAACAATCCACAAAATTGCATCTTCATGCTGCCGAATTGGTGATCGAAGAATCCATCTTTGTGAATCAAAGCTGTTGTGAGATTTTCATTATTTTTGAGCATTCACTATCATTTAGCACATCATTTTTAGATCAATTGCATATCATATCAGTTTCATCTAGAATAGTTTCATATCCAATTTTTCAGCCAATTGCATCGAAAATACAAAAATATAGATTAATTTGCATCTATATTTTGCATTCAAATCCTTCATTTAGGTGTTGTCAATGTCACTAGTCTCGATCTAATCTGAGAATATCATACTCGCACCTACTAGAAGGCAGTAATCACCTAGTTAGTTTAGTTTCCATTTCATTGTAGATTTTGATTTTTTCTAAACTCTAATGTTTTACTGAGGTGTTGTGTCTACAACTAGGTACAAAATTCACACACACATTTTTGGCACCCACCGTGGGGCCCTGAAATAGGTTTCCATTCAATTTCTATCAATTTCTTATCATTTTCTGCCTAAAATTGCGATCTTTATTTTCTGTCCGTACAATTTTTGTACGAGTTTTGTCAGAAACTCATACCACAAAGTACCCACTATCGTACAATAGTTGATTTGATCGAGGCTTGTATTAGAAGCTGCATATTGTCATTTGGAAGCTCGATTGTCATATGATAAGACACCCACTATCGTACGAGTTTCTAGATTGTCATTTGTGAGGTAACCCACTGTTGTACAAGTTTTGACACCAGGTTTCAATTGTCGTTTCACATTTTTAGGTAGTTTTCCTGATTTAATTTTTAGATTTGGATTGACAGCTAACCCTAACAATTGAGAGTTTCTATTTTTTATTGGTATCTACTGATTCTAATTGGGAAAAGCGTGAGAAAAATTGCTAAAACAAGTAAAAATCTACTAAGTGCGTTGTGAGGAATTCAGGTATTCTTTTCAATTTGATAACACTTCAATTTGGATTTAAAAATGAACTCTCACATGTCAAGCTTGTGTGACTTTTATTGCTTTCATATCATAGACTTAATTTTGGGCTATAAAATGAACATAGATTTGCTTTCAGCATATCTATTACACATAGTAAATAGGCCCTATGAACACTATTTGTGGATGATCTTGAGAGAGTGGGCTTCATTTGCTTGTTCACGCATGTGAAGCTCTTCTTAATGAAGGATCCCCTTGTAGGTAGGGAGGATACTGCAATTGTCTTGCGTTCTACCAGGTTTGTAGTTTTCAACTTTTGATTGATACATTCTCTCTCCAGAGGGGTTGATAGATCATGAGTTGTTGACATCACAGATCTTGGAGAGATAGTTTTAGTCTTAGTGTATTAGATTAATCTGTCTACTTTGTCTTGGTGAAGTGAAGAGGTTAGGGGATTATGCTCTACTTCCTTTTTGGATAGTACCAGAAACCCAGATCTTTGAATCTGATCTAGTTCCCCTGTGGTATATTTTGTGAGTCACCTTTAGAGAGAGTTAACCGTAGTGGACATTCCCTTAATTGGGTCAACCATGTGGATGAAACCTCAAGCAGTAATAGCCATTTTCACTGCGGTAGTGACAACCGCTATATAATTGTCCTTGTGGAGGAAATCTTCACAGGTGTGATCTCTTGTTGGGCTGTCAGATCTCCCTAGTAGCTCTTGATGTATTAAATTCTCAGACCATGTCAAAACCCCAGTGCACTTGGATTGGAGTTCACCCTCTTGAGATCACAAAAGTTGCAGAGTCAGACCATTACTACAAACCCTAGTGAGGCCAAAATTTTCATTTTCTAGGAATATGTGCGTTATTGCAAAACTTTTTGGAACGTACACAATTAGCACTCTTAGGGATTAGCACATTTAGTCACTTGATTGTTCATGCACATGGTTTCTTTGTCCCCTGTTCATTGTTTCCAAACATTCTTGGAATCACTTGCTTGCTATTTTGCGTGCCTGTTTATCTATTTGGTTATTGAAAATGAAGGATCCCGGTATAATCTTTAAATCTAGACGTACAATTTTGCAAACAATCTAAAACTGAAAACCTAAAATTTGCAAAATCTGAAGCAAAATTCCTTTCTAGAGTCAAAAGTCATCCCACAAAGTCAGAAAGTCGTATGAGTTTTTTCAATTGTCATTTCAGAACCCTTGTATTATCATATGATAGCTTATATAGTGTTGTACAAGTTTTGCTACCAGTCAAATAAAAAAAGTCAAAATCTTGCTATCAACTATCATGCGAGTTTTACAATTGTCGTATGAGTTTGTCAACTATCATTTCAAAGAGTACCTAGTGTTGTACGAGCCTGCAAAAAGTCATTTGAGAAATTTTGAAAAATTTCTAGAAAGTTGTCAAAATTGCCAGACATTCATCTTTTACAGCCAAATTTCCAAAGTCTATCAAACAAATCACTATGTCAGGAACAGAGAAGAAACTAGAAAAAATCCAATCATTTTCCCAAAGTGGCCTTTTGAGTCCAACCTAGCCTTCTGTTTAATCAATTTGAGTCTTTTTCATCTTGTGTCAAAACCTTGTCATAACTATCAATCTTCAATCAATCTTCAAAATAGCTAAGTGTTGTGAATTCATGTTTGCTATCTTTTGGGCATCTACCCATACATCCAGGGCATAGTATCCTTCACCTACATCCAATCTAATCTTCAAACAATCAAATCTTGACAACGTTGTGTCATTTGATCTTCTTGAATCAAGTCATTTCTCAGTTGTCTTCATCTTGCTCTCTTGCTTCACCTAAGGTTAATGGTGGAAACTAGAGCTTCATCATGAAAACATAGAGTGCAACCCAAAATATCTTTAGAGACATCTTCTGTGCTTTCCCAAACTATTCATCAATCCTATGATACTAATCTATATGGAGAAGATGCTCTTGGCAATCTATTCTTGAAAGGTGGTTATATCACTCCTCCTGCATCAATCCACGCAGTTAATCAACCAATGCCTCCTATATCGATTCATGAAAGTTATCAGACAACTCCACATCAATCTGTCTTAGTAACTCTCATAAAAACAACATGTCTCAGGCTAGGACAAATCATGGGTCTCAAAGAGCTCATTCTCAACAAGGTGAGGATCAAGAGCCTACACCTTTTGAAATTGCTCAATATCAAAATGACGATGAATTCAAAAGAATGATGAAGCATTTCTTGAAGGAAGATAGAGAGGCATATTTTCTAGAGCTAGCTCATCAAGGAGGTAAACTTCCTCCCAACTTTAATGGTGAAGCTATCATCACACATGAGGAAGAAACTCCTATTACAGCTATGATGAAACAAATGCACGCCATGCAAGTCAAACTTAATAAAATGGAAAAAGAAAAGGAACCTAAAGAGTTCTCCATGGAGGCGCTATGCCCTTTTCCATTCGATAAAGACTTGTATATGCCACCATTCCCTAAGAGGGTGGAAATGTTGAGATATGATAAGTATGATGGGAATTTTGACCCTCAAGATCATGTTAGAGAATTTTGTACCCAATCTATGGAGTTCATGCATGAACCAACCTATTTGATGCATCTCTTTCCTCGATCTCTGGGAGGAGTAGCCATTCATTAGTTTTCTAGAATACCTCCTACAATCAAAACCTTTGAGGAGTTGATCAAATTGTTCTATCAGCAATACTCCTACAACATCTAGCATCTAGTCACCATGATCGATATTTGTAATCTCAAACAATATCCAAGAGAACCATTCTTGACATTTCTCAAAAGATGGAGAAATAAATTCTCTCTATATGCTAGACTTATTCCAAAAATTGAGAAACTGGAAATCTTCATCAATAATCTTGTTCTAGAAATCAACTATCCTTTACAAATGCAAAATCATGTATCTTTTGATAAGATGGTAGACAATGCGATTAAAATTGAAAAAGTACTTGTGAAAAAAGGAGACATCACACTTTAAAAGGACAAGTATGAATCTGGATCTAGTTCTAAAGACAAGAACAAAAATTGGAACAAGAATAAAGGCATTGTCATAAATTGCATTTTTTATACTATCTATGCCCCATCTAAGGCACCTACTTTCAATCTAATTATCGGTACCCAAGCCATCAAAGCTTCAGAACAAAAGGTGCCTGAATCATCTCAAAAGATGAAAGAGTACAAACCTTGGTTTGTAGATAATAAACAAAAATTCACTCCTCTTGGAGAATCTTTGGAATCAGCTATGAAAACTCTATTGGCTAATAACATCATCTCTTTACCTGAGATCCGACAATATGATCCTGAACCTAAACCAAAATGGTGGAAGGAGAACAAATTATGTGACTTCCATCATAGTAAGGGTCATAAAACTAGTAGCTGCTTGCACTTGAAACATACCATTCAAGACAAAATTGATAGTGGAGAAATCATGATTGATAATCACAAGAGCAATAACGATCATACAACATTCACAGAACCATTTTTGAAACACGGTTAAGGAGACTCATCTTCTCAACCTAATGTGGGTGCTAAAGTCAATTATGCTTATTCTGGAAATAATGTTGTTATCAATATGGTTGAACCATGCCTATTTGAGTGTTGCAATGTCATAACAATTGTAAGAAGAGATAGAGTAAATCAATCAGCTAATGCAGTTACTCAATCACAAGCTCAGGTGCATCTGCAAGGATAAATCCTAGATTCATCTAATGTCCCTAAGGTGCCCTTCAATCTATCTTCCACTTCTAAACAAAAGGATACATCTAAATCTTCAACTCTTAAAGACATGAGGCCTACATCATACAATATTTTTCAACAACTCTAGCATACTAATGCAAAAATCTCCATGTTTGAGTTACTTCAGATATCTCCAGCTCATAGAGCCATTCTAGACAAAGCTTTTCTTAGATCCAATGTTCCTGATAACCTTGATTTAGATAGGTTCCAAACTATGGTTGGTCATCTTAGGTCTTTGCAATATATCTCCTTTTTAGAGGAAGATGATAACTCCTTGAGTCATCTGCATAATCAGCCCCTACATATAGAAGTCTTGATCCAAAACTATCGCGTCAAACATGTGTTGATAGATGGGGGCGTTGGTCTGAATATTTGTTCTTACATCTTGATCACACAATTGGGATTTTCATAAATGGCTATTGATCCTAGAAATAAAATAACTATCAAGGCATATGATGAAGAAGAAAGATCCACTAAGGGAACAATTGTCTTGCCTATCAGAATAGGTCCTGTCATTAGAGATACTACATGTCAAGTTCTTGATATACCTTTGGCTTACAACATCCTTCTAGGGAGACCCTGGATACATGAAATGAAAGCTATTCCTTCTACATATCATCAGTTCTTGAAGTTTCCTTATGAAGGAGTAGAG
This sequence comes from Chamaecyparis obtusa, assembly GCA_027943335.1. Classification (NCBI taxonomy): domain Eukaryota; kingdom Viridiplantae; phylum Streptophyta; class Pinopsida; order Cupressales; family Cupressaceae; genus Chamaecyparis; species Chamaecyparis obtusa. The sequence continues at coordinate 229,416 of BSBK01010267.1, forward strand.
GTAACCATCCCGGCTGACGTGTCTACAATTTGCAATGCATTGAAGGAAATCATTGATAAACTTGTTCCTAATAACAGAGAATCTTCCACTAAATAGTCAGACATTGCTTCAACATCCAAGATGGAAGATATTGCTAAAGAGCTCAGAATCAAAGAAAAAGGTATGGGAGAATATACTATAGAGCCAGTCTTATCTTTGACATCTCTCCCTATCTTGCCTAAGTCTTATGGGAAAACTCTCAAATAGTGCAAACCAGAATCTAAAGAACCTCTTGAGGCATATAGGGGAAAATTTGTTGCAGAACAAGTACCTAAACAAGAATTTGAAGAGGATGAAGTTGTGCTTGCATGGCTCTACAAAGAAGAACCAAAATCCCAAATTAATCAATCATGTGATTCTAAAACATCGAAGGTTCCTTCTAAGTCATATGGTCCAAGGGACAAATTGATTACAAAGATGGGATATATAGGAAAAGGACCTCTAGGACTACAAGGTAAGGGTCTTCTATCACCCCTTGACCATTTTGGTTAAGCAAACAAGAATCAAGCCATAGAGCAAATCAAGCTAGAAGAAACTCTTCTTGAGAAAGAAGAAATAGGACAATCTGATATGATGATTCTGACACTACTGAGGAGCTCATTCCTTATGAGTGTTTGCCTAAAGAAATAAAAGACCTCCTTTTTGTGGAAGATGAACCAATAAAGAGGATCAATGTAGTAGAAACACAAGAACCTGTTGGGAGCTCCCTTTGATCTTTGACTTGTAGATTTATACTTTGATGGATAACTTTAATATAAATTTGACTCTATCACCACTCCAAAGTCTACAAGGAAGAGGGCCAATTAACAAGGATCAACAATGAGATCCTCCTATACTTTGAGCTTAAATGCTCAGGTGGGTGTACCCTTGACTCACTTCTCCAAAGGAGTCTCAAAATAATATACAACTATACCCCTTACTAATTGATTAAAGATTTCATCATTTGAATGTGTCTGTGTGATTGATGATGAACAACCTCCAGAGAATAGACCAGTGCCTTAACCAAGGGCAAAGAGTCACCTAATAACATATATCAACTGAAGATCTTAAATTAAACACTCCTGGGTTCAGGATAAGTGCTTTACCTATTACCCTTCTCCCTCAAACACAAGGACATCAGATTCTTATTTGGTTGTAAACTCACTGAACTCACCAAAAAGACTTTAATCCTAACTTTGTTAGGAACTCAGAGATGACTTCACAATACTCTTTGTTTACCATATGCTAATACACTTTGTGACACTAACATATATGAGCTTAGAACCGAAACAAGAAGACATACACAAATGCAAGATTGGAACTCAATAGTATTTTCATTAACATATTCAGGATCAATACACTATCAAACAATAAAATGCCAAAGGAAAAGACCCAAAGTCCAAGATCTCCTTGCTCAGTATAATACCATCAACAACAACCAGGGACCAAAAAGAAAGTTTTGGAACCTCACTAAGTCAAAAAAGCTACAATATATACCACCACTAGTCACCTTGGAATCCTCAAAGAGGATGCATCAAGCTTCAGGTGACTAGGGTTAGGGTTTCAACCACCCAACCAACTAGAAATGGTCACAAATTTATTCTAGGGGAAGAAACCTAGGCAACTAGGAGAAAGAAAATCCTGGAGTGATCCTCAATCATGACAAATCTCACTGAGAAGGTACTGAGAACCACAAAAATGCCCAAAATGTCAACCTGTTCGGCCACCTGCAGCACGCCTCGAGCACAAAAACATAGTATAGATCCCTGTAGACAATCATGGAATACCTTGGACCACACTGCAATAGTAAGAACCACCAAAAAAATCAAATCCAAGCATGAAGGCATTCAATTCTGGTCCTTTCTATCACTGAGAAACCCTCAAAATTTTGAATTTGAAAAATAATGGTCACAATCAAGTGCCAGCAATGAATCGGTGGTCATAATTTAAATCTGGGCCAACTTTATATCGCAACCGTTAGATCTCTTTATTTCATGGGCTTTATGTCCTTAACTCAACTGTCATCCTCAAGTTAACTCCTAGAAAACATGCGACAAGGCATTTCTTATTTGTGCAATGAAAACACTAACCCACCTTTAACTCCACGACTTAGCAAACAAAGGAAACCTAACTCATCCCAGCTACATCTGGTGAACTGGCGACTGAAGAGTTTTGCCAGTTCGCAGAACACTTTTTACTTCTGCCAAATATTTTAGCGATTACATGAACACTTGTTCACTAAACCTTTAGCTTTTTTAGAACATCACTATTTAACTGCGTGAACGAGCAATCCTTTGGAAATTGTTAGAACTGCCAAACATTTTATCAGGACCGCCAAAAGACTAAGGAAATTTTAATGGGCCCGCACAAGAAGATTGATGGTTGTCTCATCTTTGCATAGCTCTCCAAGATTCCTCCAGATCATAAGACAACTGTTGATCAAAGAATCTTACCCCACCCTAACAACCCTCTGACAAATATGAAATCAATGGTCGGTGCAAGATCTTAAACCTCTGACAAATCTCTTAAGAACTTACGCCAACCATTGATTTACTGACAACATCAGGACCCTTTGACACATCAAAAAACTAGGTCCCACTGACAAGTGCCAAGTCATTACTTTGTGGACCAATCGCAGAATGCCAACTATGCTTACATGGCAATTAGGACCCACCGAGAACATTATACCGCCTAGAAGATTGGATGGACATCGCAAGATCTGAAAGGCTCAAAAGATTCTATGCGCTTACATGCCAACTGTCAATCTAGAATCTTAGCCGATTGAGATACTGGGCCTGCCTGACATGTCATATCCAACTCACCACCCTCAACCAATAAAAAGCTGCCAATTCAACATTCTCTAACAGTGGACCTGCCCACTTAGAAAAGCTACGTCATGAAAAGGAATCAATGGTTGTCACAAAAGTGCAAGCCTCTGACAAAATCATTATGCTTTAGTGACAACCATTGGATCAAGATGGTGTCAGAAGGTCAGGCCTAGGAAATATTAAGCCAAAACATAAGAAAAATTAAAGCGCAGGACTTAGGCTTTTTAGGAAAATTTAGGCGCTGAGGACCATAGGAAAAATTAAAGGCCGTCGGGGGTAAAACTTAGGAAGAAATTAAATGGGGGCTGACCAAAAACATAAAGCACGTGCATTTAGGACCTTTAAGTGACCTAAATAAAGTAACTCAAAAATAGAAAGAGGCCAAGGAATTTCAAAGGGTTTTTCCACACAACGGCTAGTTTTTGAATTTTTCTAAGCTTAGGGTTCATGCTAGGGACCTAAAACCAACTGCAGAGACCAGGGGGAAAAAGCTACAACCATGAATTTTTTTGCACATGCTAACAGAACCTACTATGGAACAAGAGATAGTTGCAACAAAAGAACCAGCTAATCTCGAAGGTAATCAAATAGAGAAAAGGGAAGAAAGGCCTATCACTATAGCTAAGCACTTGGAGTGTTCCAGTGATTCTGAAATAGATTCCCATGAGTATGAATTCAAATCAGAATCTAAGGGTAACCCTTCTTGGGGTGTCCATCTTGACTTTACTCATGTTCTTAAATTTCCTAGAGCCATAGATGAAGAATCCAATGATTGTGAATGGGGAGCCATTCTAGAGGAAGATGAACTTATTACAGAGAAACATATTGATGTTATTCACCAATATGCACCTACAGCCAATGTAAGTCTAGAGTGAAATAATGAACTTAACGAGTCTAATCCATCAATGGCTGAAGTGGACTCCCATAATGACATTCAGCCTATTCATGAATTGAACATTTTGAGTTGTAATATCACCTTCAAACTCAAGCATCGGGTTAGGACCAATGATGACATATCCATATCCATAAACACCATCTCCCAATCTTTCCCCACTTTGACTATCCAATATCTAGACCTTATTGACCAAACATCCACAAATTTGAGCTATGGTATTTATACCTTCCTGAATGATTATGCCCTTGCTTGCTACCTAAATGTAGTTGAGCCTATGAGGACTTCCATCAGTGAACTAAGCGTCAGCTGATGGAGTTGGACATCAAGTATCATAGTCAAAAGAATAAAAGTAAAAATAAAAAGTAAAGGAGTTTTGAGGGTGAAAACCACTTTGTGGCAGTCTCAGAACCTACAAAAGTAAAAATAAAAGATGTATCTGAAGGTGAAAACCTCTATCAAGCACCTAAGGATGATATATTTGATGTCCTTCTGAGTCATTTACATGACAGATCTCTAGTTCTAATTAAGCCCACTCAATCTATCAACTTGGGAACAATAGAGGAACCACAGTTGATCCATGTAGCACAATCCTTATTAGAAGAAGAAAAGAAAATTTTTACTACATTCCTAACAAAAAAGAAGATCAACTTTGCATGGAAATATTCAGATATGCCAGGGTTGAATCCTGATCTTATAATGCACCATTTATCTATTGCTCCTGGGGTAAAACCTGTTAAGAAAAAATTGAGAAAGATGCATCCTCATGTTGCACTCTTAGTCAAAGACAAATTAGAGAAATTACTAAAAGCTGGATTCATCCATGTTATTGACTATGCTGAATGGATCTCAAATATTGTACCTATTTCTAAACCAGATAAATCAATCAAAGTGTGCACATATTTTAGAGATGTGAACAAAGCATGCCCTACGGATGATTTTCCACTACCTAACATTGATATGATAGTGGACATGACTATGGGTTTTGAGATGTATTCTTTAATGGATGGTTTCTCTGGATATAATCAAATAAAAATTGCTCTAGAGGATCAGGAGAAAATTGCTTTCACATGTGCATGGGGTACCTTCTGCTAGAATGTTATGCCATTTGGGCTTAAAAATGCTGGTGCTACATATCAAAGAGCTATGAAATCTATTTTTCATGACATGATGCATCGAACTATGGAGGAATATGTTGATGATACTTTATCAAAATCTATGATTAGAGATGAAAATCTAAATGACTTGAGCAAGATACTAGATAGAATGGAAAAATTTAGTCTCAGACTAAATCCCAAGAAGTGTGCTTTTGGTGTCACTTCTAGAAAACTCTTAGGATACATAGTTTTAAAGAAAGGAATTGAAATTGATCTAGCTAAAGTAAAGGCTATAATGGAGATGCAACCTCCCAAGAATATTAGTCAAATGAGAACATTACAAGGGAGAGTACAATCTATCAGGTGTTTCATATCACAGCTTGTGGATATCTCACAACCTTTTACAAAAACTTTACATATAAAGGTGTGAATTTTGCATGGAATGAAGAATGTCAGAAGAATTTTAACCATATCAAGAAATATCTATCAAATTTTCCTATTTTGATGCCTCCTATTCAAGGGAAGCCATTGATCCTGTAGGTCTCCGCAATAGATACATCACTAGGGGCATTGCTAGTGCAACATGATGAGAATAAAAAGGAAAGAGCTGTATATTATATTAGTAGAACATTGGTTGCATATGAAAATAACTATTCAATGATTGAGAAAGCTTGTCTAGTTATAATCTTTGCATCACAGAAAATGAGACATTATATGTTGGCTCATACCATGCATTTGGTAGCTAAGATTGATCCACTAAAGTACCTACTAAGCAAAGTTTCCCTCATAGGTAGATTAGCTAAATGGGTCATGCTCTTAAGTGAATTTGACATTGAATATGTTGAAAGAAAAGATATTAAAGTTCAAGTTATTGCTGATCAATTAGCTGATGCACCTATGTTTGATAATACACCAATGCAAATGGAATTCCCAAATTCCTCTATCATGCATCTTTCTTCTAGAGAATGGCAATTGTTCTTTGATGGCTCCTATACACATAATGGATCTAGAGCAGGCATATTGTTCATCACACCTCAAGGATAATCCATACCTAAAGCATTCAGATTAAAGTTTCCTTGCACAAAAAATATTGTTGAATATGAAACCCTTCTTAATGACATGAAAATAGCAATTGAGTGGAGAGTGACAGAGATACGCATTCATGGAGACTCACAACTTGTTATCCATCAAGTCAATGATGTGTACCAAACTAAAGATGAAAAGCTCATTCCATACAAAAGAATGGTAGATGATCTAAAGAAGTATTTCATATCTATCACATTTGAGCAAATTCCTAGAACAAGGAACAAGGCTGCCAATGCAATGGCAATGCTATCTATTATATTACAGCAGCCTAAACATGAGCTACGCTATGAGTTCCTGGTGGAAGCATTATCTTATCTTGTGTATGATTCCCCTAAAATCCGCATGATCTACACTATTGTTGGTCATGATTCAGCCTGATACAAAAACCTTTTCTCCTATCTCCAAGACCAAATCATTCTTGAAACCTTCAATCACCATTTGAAAAGATACCTAATCCATAATGCCTCCTGATATGTCATCATTGGTAATGATCTGTACAAATGAGGTCTAGATGGTACACTACTTAGATGTTTAGAATGGGAAGAGTCTCAATGTGCACTTGAGGAAGTCCATGAGGGTATATGTGGGTCACACTCGAATGGTTTAACACTAGCTCAAAAGCTTATTAGGGCTGGGTACTATTGGCCTGAAATGGAGAAAGATGCAATCAAGTTTGCTAAGAATTGTCAAAAGTGCCAAGTACATGGTAACTTAATTCATGCTCTAGGGAAAGATCTCATTCCCTTCACTACATAATTTCCTTTTCACCAATGGGCATTTGATCTTATAGGATCCATACATCCTCATTCTTCTAATGGACATACCCATATCATAACAGCTATAGACTATTTTACAAAATGGGTAGAGGTGGTTCCCTTAACGCAAGCAACTAGGAAAAAAAATCTATGTTCATCTTGAACTATATCATATGCAGATATGGGATCCCTCATTCCATAGTCACAGATAATGGTGGGAAATTCAAGAATAAAGACTTAGATGATCTATGTGCTAAATTCAAGATTACACAACATTGGTCATCTATCTACTATCCTCAAGGGAATGGACAAGCAGAGGCTTCTAACAAGAATCTATTGAAAATCTTACACCAAACAGTTAATAAAATAGGAAGATACTAGCATCTCATGATCAATCCAGCTCTCTAGGCCTACAAAACAAGTATCAGAACACCCACTAGGGCTACACCATTCACTTTAGTTTATGGGTCTAAAGTGGTACTACCTATTGAGGTTGAAATCCCATCACTAAGAATTAGAATGCATGGTCTAGCAACTAATGATGACTACAGAGTGTCTAGGTTGCAAGAACTTGAACTACTAGATGAGCGCAGACAAGCAATGTATGATCATCTTAGAGTGTATCAAAAAAGAATGTCTAGAGGCTACAACAACAAATTCAGACATAGAGAATTTCAAGTTGGCGATCTAGTCTTGAGAGAGAATCCTAAAAATCAATCACATCAAGAACACAAGGGGAAGTTTGAACCCAATTGGCTGGGTCCCTTTGTTATCACTACTACTTTTGGCTCTGGTTCCTATCAACTCTCAACGACTGAAGGAGAACAACTCTAAGAACTAATCAATGTTCTCCATCTGAAGAAATTCTATGCCTAAGGCATTCAGTGTTCGGTAAAATGTCCTAAAAAAATCTTTTAAATGTGAAAAAGTCTTGAAAAAATGAACATCTTGGTGAAAACCTAGCAGTAGGCACCTTGATGATTCACAAAAAAAATAAAATATCAAAAGTACAAAAAAATTGAAAAAAGTGAAAAAAGAAAAAAAAAAGAAAAAGAAAGAAAAAGTGCCTTGGTGAAAACCTAGAAACAAGCCCCTTGGTAGAAAAAATAGAATCTCTACCAAGATGATGAAAACTTGACAAATGGGTGCCACTTGTTCAAAATGCTCCATCTGTTAGTGTAATCTTGGTCTTTCCCAGCTTTCAGTCTTGCTTTAGTTTTTACATATCTCTTGGTTTGTTTTTGCATATCCTTGTTTTCAATAAGTCAGTTTGTACACCAATTGGCTCAAGTGTTTGTATCCTATCAATGTTTCAAACTTGGGGGCAATCAATGTTATATCCTAAGGCCTCTAGTACATTGTAGACATGTCATATCCAATTAGAGTCCTTTCAAGCTTCATTCGAGTCAGTTTGTCTATCTCCTGTCCAGAAAGGATTTTGCATCTACAACAACGCAATCAAACACAAACTGAAAACAATCTATGCTTTTTACATGCTTTTATCTCCTTGTATGCTTACTGATTCACATTGAGATTTTTGCATATTATGTCCCTTCGAGCTCTTCAATGATGTCCTTTACAGGATTTAGAGAGTGATGAATGGGGGCATAATCTTTTCTTTGTCTTCTGCTTGTATATGAAAATCTAACAACTTTGGAAATTCTAGATTGAAATGGTGTCCATTTGTAAGAGCCTCTATCTTGAATTGGATGGCCATGAGTACCTCAACCATTGATACCCAAAAAATTCAAGGAAGTTTGATCTAACTATTGTCTTTTTGAGTGAGTTCTTTCTCCTATTGTGAAACACGATCTTGCCTAAGGATGTGAACGATAAAGGATCACTACGGGTAATTCACACTGGATTTAGAATGATCTCTTGACTGTTTGATGTGTTTGTAACGCAAGGCATATTCAGGTCATCACGACGTTTATGTTCTAATGCTTATACAAATTGCTATATCAAAATGGACATGATATTCAAGTCATCCTGGCATTTGTGCCTTGGTGCTTATATCTAATTCGACATTCTGAAAATAAAATGAATATTCATATGTCCATGGTTGTCTAACCAGTGGGTGTTGTATTGATTCTTGAGCATACAAATCGATATTCATATGTCTATGGTTTCCTAACTAGTGCGCATTGTATTGATTTATCCGATTACCTAAAAATTCAATTATGAAAATGACCGACACATGATCAGTGACTAGGTCTTAGGTCTTAGGTTGCATATAATTCTGCATTTCAATTTGCACTTTGCATGATCTCACAATGGTTGGATAGAATTCAATGCTTAAATGATTCTTCAATCACATCTTTGAATCTAACAAGAGTTGAATCCTACATGAAGGTCCCTCCAATGAAATAGCAAGTAGAACCCATTTTCGGGATCAAAATCAAAATATGAGATCATTTATATTGTTGACTGCTTGCATAATCAACCTTCTAATCATGACAGAAATCTAGAATTAAACTTAACTGATTATATCTTACATCAAACTATCAAAATTTCAACTTGGTCAACCATGGTCAACTCATGGTCAAACCTAGTCAAACTTGGTCTTCTAGACCTCTAAACGATGTAGCACGTGTTCTCAAACGTGTATAACCACTTCTCAAATCAATTAACATGCTTCTAAACCATTCAAAGCTGACTTTTCTTGTCAGATTTCAATTTTAATCCTGAAGGGGGCATGGTATTGCACATCATTCAAATATGTAATCAATCTTTCTTTAGTAATCAAGACAACAACCACGTCTAGTTGCTGACTCATCAAAAGTCCTCATCGCTTGGGGCAAATCTATCATTGCTTGGGGCATATCAGATTCATCAAGATCCATATCAATCTGGTATCCTAATCTATCTTGTAAACTGTATCAACTTTTCATAACCATTGGTTCATTAGTGTTATTTCCTTAGTTCTTCATAACTGAAGGGTTCAGAGGTGATACCAATGTGATTCTTATTGACAATCAGGTCTGGAATTGGTCACTCACTTCTTCGCAATCATAAGGTTCAGAATCAGGCATTTTGACACTTTTTTGTAATCACCGGTTCATTGCTGTTATAATTAACATTATCTTTGGTCATTCAGGACCTAAATCTTGCATCATCAAATCTTTCAATCGGTTTCTATCTCAGAATCGGTTCATCTTTCAAATTAGTTTCAGTATCATACACAGACTATCTTTGAACCACTACGCTTCGCACAGTAATTCAAAGACGGGCAAAATGTAATACCCCAAAAATGGGCTATAGGTTCATTAACCTCCTACATCTTCAAATCAAAGGAAATCAACACCGAAGTCCTAACCTAAGGCATATCAGCACATCATCAAATCTTAATTGATTATCCTAAAATTTGCATCGGGGAATATTCCTAGCAATATTCCTAATTTATCTTAATTATCTTTAATTTAATGAATAATTGGCGATAAATCCTATTTATCCTAAAGTTTGATTAATTGAATATTCTGAATATTTAATTAATTAAATTTAATTCTGCCACTTAATTATTTAATTAAATTTAATTACATTTATTCCTAAATTGTATTATTTAATTTTGACAATAAATAAAAAATCTTATGACTAATTGATTAAATTTCTATTTAATTAATTAATGTTAGTTGTCAAATTTAATGATATAGTTTTCGAATCAAATTTTGATTTAATAATTGACTAACCCATAAATCAGTTATTTTAATTCAAAAAATTAGTTAAGTTGAGGATAAATCACTTTATTTATTTAATTAATTCATAATTAATTGTGCACATTCAAAGAGCAGTTAAACTTAAAATGAGGAAATCAATGCAAGTTGTTAACTTTTGGAAACTCAACATCTATTTTGAGTTCAAAGCTGATCTAAACTTCTGATTTGAGTTAAAAAGTTGTTCTTGCATGATTTTGCATGATTATGTGAGTTAATTATCTTTGATTTCTTGTTGACTCAAAAATCAACCTGAGTCCATCAAGAGTGATTTATGACTTTTCCCATACACCTCCAAAGCCCTGAATTTCTATAAAATCAAGGCTCAACTCTTCACAATCAACAATCCACAAAATTGCATCCTCACGCTGCCGAATTGGTGATCAAAGAATCCATCTTTGTGAAACAAAGCTGTTGTGAGATTTTCATTATTTTTGAGCATTCATTATCATTTGGCATATCATTTTTAGATCAATTGCATATCATATCAGTTTCATCTAGAATAGTTTCATATCCAATTTTTCATCTAATTGCATACAAAATACAAAAATATAGATTAATTTTCATCCATATTCTGCATTCAAATCCTTCATTTAGGTGTCGTCAATGTCACTGGTGTCGGTCTAATCTGAGAATATCATACTCGCACCTACTAGAAGGCAATAAATCACTTGGTTAGTTTAGTTTCCATTTCATTCCAGATTTTGATTTTTGGTAACCTCTAATGTTTTACTGAGGTGTTATGTCTACAGCTAGGTACAAAATTCACACACACACAATGGTGCCCCTTTATGTTGACCTTGACTTGCACTTCTCTGACAGAAATTATGTTCACAAATCCCAAAGGTTTTCTGAAAAGGGTATCTGAATCTGCTCTGTAATTCGTTGTTCCATACCTATTCCTCCAAGAATAAATGGTTTTGTTTTTTGGGGGAGGGTTTTCCCTTGATCAAACCCCGATTTAGGAATTAACCTTGAAATCAAAACTAAAATGGAGAATGCTATCAAGTAGTAGAAGAAGATCTAACAATGAAGCTATGATATTCAATACATAAATTGTATTTGAAATGTAAACAAGTATGTTAATATAAAATCTTAGACTCAACATTAAAAACCATAAATGTAAATCAAAACTCCATGATTATATGCTTAGAATCCACCTTGAGAAGAAGAATTGAAAACCTTGATTGAACACTTGGAAGCTTGAAAGTAGATGATAGATTATGCATAGAATGATCCTCCTTCCTCCTTTCTTTTCTTCTCTTTTCTTCCTTCTTTTTCTCTTTTCCTCTCTCCTCTCTAAAATGAGAGGAGAAGGCTTCCTTATATACTAGTCTATGACACCAACTTCTAGAGAGAGTGAAATATGAGAAATAAATTCCCATTAGGCTCATAACCTTGGAAGTGGAACTATATTAAATGTCTTTTAAGAGTCACTATTTCAAAACCTGAAGCAGCCAACCTAGAAGTGGGAAAGAAGAACTTTTGAGTCTCCCCCACATCTGGCACACTTTCCAATGAAAAAGGGGGACCTGGGTCAAGGTCAAAGTCAACCCTGACCTAATTTAGGGTCGAGGTTGACCCTAACCTAGGTCAAGGTCAAGGTCGACCTTGACCCAAGGGGTTAAGACCCCTGGGAAATATACCAAGTGGGGAAAGCAGTTCCTAGAGAGTCCCAATCAGGGTCCTAAATAGGCATAGAAGATGGAAAAGGGACAAAAATTAGAGGACAATATGATAATGTCCTAAAAAACACCCTAAGGAGGGCTAAATAGTCTTAACATAGAATTTATTCCATTTTAAGATGACACACTCAGTGATCATTAATCATTGTCTTTCACTTGTCCATTCATTCCATCAAGATATTTAATTAGTTGTAGGTTATCATGAACTGTTAAAATCAGTCAAAGAAATGTAGTCTCAAGAATTACCATGGTCAACATGTTGTCCATCTATAGTTTTCTGGATGCCATTCATTTGAACACTGTACTCAGTCTTGCAGGCTATATTTTTTTGTGCCTTGTTTTTCTATGGTCCCCACTTGAAGGTGCGTTGATGGAAGAGAGGTATTATGGTGGCATAAAAAGTGGCAGGGGAGGTGGTGGTCCAGGAGGATGTACGTGACTTGATCTAAAGTGCTTAGAAATAGGAGAATGGGAAGGTGTATTGATGATGAAATTTAGTGCATCTCTTTTGTCAAAAAAAGATGGGTGAGATTGTTCCGATGGTAGTCTATGTCTTTTCCATTACTTTCAACTGTTGATTGCAAAAATGAGCTTGTACACGCTAGAGAGAAAATTCCTATGGTGTAATAAGCATGTTAATCTAGCTATATTTAATATTTTCATTAAATTAGCAATAATTTAATAACTAATTCAAATCTATTTTAATTTCACACAATTAATTCTATTACATTTCCATATTGTTCAAAAACAATTTAATAATTATTTTAATCTAATTGATTATCCCCTCAACTGAAAATGCATTTGAAAACTCATCACTGATATTAACTTTACCTTGTAATATGACTGAATCTTGTAGTACGAACATTGATAATAATAATCAATATTTATTTAATACTTTCATATTTTATATAACATCTTTAGTCCCACCAATAACATAACCAACTAAGTAAATACAAATAATTCGAGGCCATCATGATCAAACGCTTAAAACACATGAATCAACACCATCAAGAGAGGTCACTACAATTAGTGAAGACTAGATAATGATGATCACCATATACTATTACTTGCTATTGAAGACAAGGATGAACTAAATGATGCGATATGAATAACATCTATGCTCATCCATGAAAAAATGGCACACATTGTCTAGTGTCTTGGATCAAGAAAATTTATATTTTTTCTACAAGTTTGAGAATAAACATTATACTCTCTCTCTCTCTCTCTCTCTCTCTCTCACACACGCACACACACACACACACACACACACACAAATATGTATATTTATATAAATATGTATATATGTATACATATGTATACAAATACACATATACATATACATATATGATATATGTATATGTATATGTATATGCATATGTATATGCACACGTGTGCGTGCACCCACACACACACACACACACACACACACACACTATAAATACAGTATTTTAGATCAATAGTTTTTTATGACTATATATAGTAAAATAATCAACCCTCAAAACAATCACCACAACCACGGGGGGAAAACCAAGAGCATCTTAGTGTATGCACTTTAGCACACTGTAGTGCACAAGGCCTAGATGGCCTTACATATTAACAAAAAACCAAACACTCAGAAAAGGAAGTGGTGGGAAACTCATCACCAAACAATGAGAAACAATGTCCTATACACATTGTTTCTGGGGAACACACATGGGTCAGACGTTAGAGTAGAAAAGAGAAGAAAAGGGGACTAGAAAATCTATCAATTTTTTTTTGTAGGATGGACAACAACATTCCACCACATCATCTCCATACATGATTCTTATCAGTGCAATAAAAAATCACTTTCTTTTATTAAAAATTGATTATGTATCATTAATTAAAATTTTTAATGAATAATTTGTAAAGGAGAAGAGGATTTTGAAATTTTCCCAATATCTTCTATTATTTTAGATAAAATTTATGTGAATAGAAAATGATCTATACAATATATTATAGTAAAAAGTATGATGTTATATGTTTTATGAATATAATATGTTTATATTACAATTTATTGTCAATTAAATATAAAAAACTTAATTCTATATTTCAATTTTGGCAGATTAATAAATATTATAATATAATATTTAATACAATATATACCAGTTATTAAAAGTTTATTTTAATATAGTCTAAAAATATAATTATTTTTTTAAAAAAGTGATCGAAATGATTAGAAAATGTTAATTGTGTTTGTGAATATTAGTAAGACAACAAAAAGAACACAAAAAATGTTGATATTGTGGCGACTGATCATGTAGTGGGTGTTGATACTGTGGTGCAATGCCAAAAAAATTTACGTATTTTTTCAGGAAAAAGAAAACCAAAATTGTAAAACCCTAAAATGGCCGATTTTAGAGGTTTCCCTAAAACGCATGTTATAAGAAGTTAAGATGCATAATGCATTGTAATGATTTGTACATTTTTTTATAGATAATAAGAAAGGTTGGACGGTTGTGTAGGTGGACGTAGCCTAGGTTTTGGGTGAGCTATGTTAAATCTGTGTGTCATCTATGTTCAAATTTTTTTCTTCTTTTGTTTTTGCATATAACTATTTATTCTTGTATTGTTCGGATCTCTCAATCCCTAACAATTGGTATCAGAGAAAGGTTTTATGTTGTAGATTGGTAGGACATTTAGATTTGAGTGGGAGCAATGGAGGATTCCAAATTCAAGGTTGAAAAATTCAAATCTGTATCAAAAATATCTCTGGTGGCCATTAGAAGGAAAGACAAAGAAACTGGCCACATAGTCAAATGAAGGTTGGGATATTTTGGATAGGAATGCATTGGGATCTATTCATTTGTACCTTGCACCATCTATAACTTTCAACATATCATAGGTAACAACGACCATAGAGCTGATGTAGACATTACCTAAGTTATATGAGAAACCCTCAACTTTGAATAAGGTATTTCTTATGAAGCGTTTATTTAATATGAAAACAGGTGAGGTAGGATATATAGAAAACCATTTAAATGAGTTTAATACAGTTACCAGTCAACTGTCATTGGTAAAAATTTCCTTTGATGAAGAGGTTATGGTTCTCTTAGTTTTATGTTCTTTGCTAGAAAGTTGGAATAGCTTGGTTATGGTTGTAAGTAACTCTGTCTCTAGTGGAAATACTTTGAAATTTGATGATGTTGTTAGTGTTATCCTAAGCAAGGAAATGCGATGGAAAAGCATAGGTGAATCTTCAACCTCATCAGGTTCTACTCTAAATATGGAGAATAGAGGAAGAGCAAGGGAAAGAGGAAAAGGCCCTTCACATGATAAGTCATGAGGGAAGTCAAAGAAAGGATGCTCTCAATATAAAGGAAAGAAATATTATTGGTACTGTGGAAAGCCTGGTCACCTGAAGAAAGACTATTGGTCTCAAAAAATTAAACATGGAGATAGAAATGAAGATGACAGTAAGGAAGCTAATGTTGCAAGTAATACTTTACAAGATGCTTTAATCTTATGTTTGGATAATGTTAATGATTCTTGGGTAATAGATTATGGGGCTTTATTCCATGTTGCACCCCATAGAAAATATTTTCAAGATCATGTTCAAGGTGATTTTGGACATGTATATTTGGGTGATGAAGAGCCCTGTCCTATTGTCAGAAAGGGAAAGATAAAGATCAAGTTGCCAAATGGTTTTGATTGGATGCTCGAGGAGGTAAGGAGTGTTCCTAATTTAAGAAGAAATATAATTTATGTAGGACAACTGGGTAGTGAAGGCTGCATAGTCATGTTCACAAACAATGTCTGGAAGGTCACTAAAGGTGTGAAGGTAGGCACATTATATCTATGTACTGGTAACACTTATTATACCTTAGCTGCTACTGATAATGTTAATGTAGGGAAAGCTACTATAGATGTTGTAAGAATAGATTCAAAAATGTGGCACCATAGGCTTGGGCACATGAGTGAGAAAGGGATGACAGGACTGAAAAATATTGATTTAGAGTTCTGTGAGAATTATGTTTATGGTAAACAGAAAAAAGTCAAATTTATGAGAGTTGGGAAAGAGAAGAAGAGTGAGAAGTTAGAGCTAGTGCATTCAGATGTATGGGGACTGGCTCAGGTATCATCTCTTGGTGGATCTCATTATTATGTTATTTTTATAGATGATTCAACCAAGAAAACATGGGTATCTTTCCTAAAACAAAAATCTGATGTTTTGGAAACATTTAAGAAATGGAAAGCTTTGGTTGAGAATGAGATAGGAAAGAAGTTGAAGTGCCTCAAATCCAATAATGGAGGTGAGCATTGCAACACAACCTTTTAAGGTTACTATTTTATCAATAGAATTTGAAGGTAGAAGATAGTTCCAAGAACCCCACAAGAAAATGGTGTGTCAAAAACAATGAATAGGATGATCATGGAACATGCAAGGATCATGAGATTGCATGCTAGACTGCCCCTTCATTTCTAGAAAGATATTGTAAACATTGTTGTCTATTTGATAAATAAAGGACCTTTAGCCCCTTTGGATGGTGGTATTCCAGAGGAAGCATGGACTGGTAAAAAGGTAAATTATTTGTTTCTAAAAATCTTTGGTTTTGAAGCCTTTGTCTATGTTGATAAAGAAAATAGAACCAAGATTGATGCTAAATCTCTAATATGTACCTTCATTGGATATGGAGTAGATGACTATGGTTATTGATTATGGGATTTTGAATATAATAAAATAATTACAAGTAGAGATGTTATATTCAATGAGAAGGTCATGTATAAAGAATAGTTGCAAGAAAAGAAGCATGAACAGGTCACATGAGAAGATGTGGTGTTGGATGAGATTCCTGAAAATGAAATGCCACTAGTACCCGATGCTCAGAAATAATAGGTTATCCCACAAACTCCTATAAGTGTTAGACATTATACAAGGTCAAGTAGACCTTCTAAAAGGTTTTCTCCTTCTTTGTATTCTATTTTATTGACTGATTCTGGTGAACTAGAAGAATATGAAGAAGCAATGCAGGTGGATGCCAAACAATAGTGGAAGCTGGGAATGAAAGAGGAGATGTACTCCTTGTTGAAAAATAAGACTTGGGACTTAGTCCCTTTACCTAAAGGAAAAAGAGCCTTACCAAATAAATGGGTTTATAGGCTGAAGGAGGAAGATGGAAGAAAGAAAAGGTATAAGACCAGACTTGTGGTAAAAGGTTTTGCATAGAAAAAGGGTATAGATTTTGATGAAATATTCTCTCTTGTTCTAAAAATGACTTCAATTAGAATTGTACTAAGTCTTGTGGCTGTAGATGACTTGCATCTTGAACAACTAGATGTTAAAACAACTTTTCTCCATGGAGATTTAGAGGAGGGAATTTACATGCAGCAACTAGAGGGATATGAGGTCAAGGGTAAGGAGAATTTGGTGTGCAGGTTAAGGAAGAGTTGGTATGGCCTAAAGAAGGCACCCCAACAATGGTATTTAATGTTTGATAGTTTCATGACTGAACAAGGTTACCGTAGATATCATTTTGATCACTATGTATATTTTAAGAGTTTGGATAATGGGAGTTACATTATCCTATTACTCTATGTTGATGACATGCTTGTTGTTGGGTCTAATATGAAACAAATAAATGAACTGAAATAGAAATTAGCAATGTTATTTTCTATGAAGGTTTTGGGTGCTGCTAAGAAAATCCTTGGTATGAGGATTACATGGGACAGAAAAACTAGAACCTTTAATTTTTCCCAAAGTGAGTATATAAAGAAGGTGTTGAAAAGATTTAATATGTGGGATATAAAAGCAGTCAGTACATCTTTGGCTAGTCATTTCAAATTGACTAATGAAATGTGCCCAAAGGCACAAGAAGAGGTAGATAAAATGTCTAACATTTTGTATTCATCAGCTATTGGCAGTCTGATGTATGCAATGGTATGCACATGGCCAGATATTTCTCATGCAGTGGGAGTTGTCAAAAAGAATATGAGCAATCCGGGTATGGAACATTGAAATGTTGTCAAATGGATTCTTTGATATTTGAGAGGTACTACTACAAAGGCATTATATTTCACAAGATCCAGTTCTGCTTTGAGTGGATTTGTTGACTCTGATTTGGCAGGAGATACTGATACAAGGAGGAGTACTACAGGGTATGTTTTCACTGTAGGGGGTACTGCAGTCAGTTGGATTTATAGATTACAAAAGGTTAATGCACTTTCAACCATTGAAGTTGAGTATGTAGCTACTACGGAAGCTAGCAAGGAGATGATTTGGTTACAATGTTTTCTGGAGGAATTGGATCAAAAGTAGGAACATCGCCCATTATACAGTGATAGCTAGAGGGCCATTCATCTTGCAAAGAATTTTTCTTTTCATTCAAGGAAAAAGCACATACAGCTCAGGTCCCATTTTATAAGGTATGTTTTGGAGGATGGCCAATTACGGCTTGAGAAGATCCACACAAGTGAAAATCCTCTAGACATGTTTAGGAAGGCAGTCCCCTAGGAGAAGCTAGTTTCTTGCTCATCTTCTATTGGGCTTCTTGACTGATGATCATGGAGTTAATACACAAAAAGGTCTTTTATCCAGTGGGAGTTGCACATACTGTATTGTCATCTAGGTTCAGTCTCCAAGTGGGAGATTTTTGATATTGTGGCAATTGATCATGCAGTGGGTGTTGCAACCATGGCGCAACACTGAAAAATTTTATGTTTTTTTTTTAGTAAAAAGAAAACCAAAATTGTAAAACCCTAAAATGGCATATTTTAGAAGTTTCCCTAAAACGCATGTTATAAGCAATTGAGATGCATAATGCATTGTAATATTTTGTATGTTTTTGTTGGATAATAAGAAAGGTTGGATGGTTGTGTAGGTGGATGTAGCCCAGGTTTTGGGTGAACCACATTAAATTTGTGTGTCATCTATGTTCAAATTTTTTTCTTCTTTTTTTTATGCATATAACTATTTATTCTAGTATTGTTTAGATCTATCAATCCCTAACAAAAAGAATAGGAAAATCTTGCTAATAGAAATTCAAATTGAAGTGGTTGGGTCTAATGAACTCAAGACCCTGTATCCTAAGGATCCTAAATTTGCAAAAGCTTGAAAGGAGCTTGTTACTTAGGACAGTACAAGGTGGTTGGACTACATGATCCAAGATGGTATGTTGTTTAAGGGAATTCAATTTTGCATCCTAAGGAGTTCCATGAGGGAGAATTTGATCAAAGAGAAGCACAATGGGGGAATGGTTGGACACTTTGGTTGAGACAAGACCATTTCCATTTATTAGTGAGCATTATTATTGGCCACAGATGTCACGGGATGTGATTAAACTTATGCAGAGCTATTGAGTATGCCATATGGCTAAAGGAGTCAGTTAAAATATAGGACTTTGTTAGTCTTTACGTGTACCATTAAGGCCCTGGAAAGATATAAGTATGGATTTTGATCTTGGCTTTCCAAGAACACAAAGAGGTATTGATTTAGTAATTTTTATGGTTGATAGGTTTTCAAAGATGGCACATCTCATTCCTTTCCAAAAGACCTATGATGCAGTTAACATTGTTGTTTTATTCTTCAGAAAGGTGGTGAGACTACACGGTCTTCTAAAGAGTATAGTTTTAGATCATGATACCAAGTTTGTTGGATGTTTCTAGAGAACCTTTTGGAAGAAATCAAACATCAAGTTGAATTTTGGTTTTGCACACCACCCATAAACTAATGGGAAGACTGAAGTAGGGTAAAAGTACAAAGTTGTGTCACATTTCAGGACAACTTATCAGCATAGCTGAAGTTGAGTATTTCTAACTAAAATTATTTTTTGTCAAACATATGGTCTAGCTAGATTCATTCTAGCTAAGTTAGATAAGTTCTTCACCTTTTCCAATTGGAAATATCTATTAAATGTATGTTTTATAACAATTACTAAAGAAATAAAATTATTTCAGAAAAGCGATGTTTCAATAACTCTTACTCTTTTTAATGATATTTTTTTACAAATATAAAAATACCCTTTTTTAGAGCACTGAGTCAAGATTATCATCATATAATTTTTATAATATTTTAATTAGATTTAATATATTATAATTTCAAAATACTGTAAGTAGGTATTTTAACATTCGAGAACAAGATGCTTCAAAAATAGAAAAAAATAGTAAAGCTTATCAAAAAAATTGAAAATTTATATTTAACACTAGAGGAGAGAGTTATCTTCAAGAGTGTATAATTTATTTTCTGAATGAGGTAGATTTGATAGGGGAAATTTGGCGCGAGATGAAAACTATCGATTTCAGGTATGTTCGACTTTGAGTAGTTATACTAGAGAAAATATACATTGAAAACTAATTTTTCTTCTTTTCTGTATTAGCTATACATTTTATCTATGACATATTTTGAAATCAAAGGAAAAAAAATTATTTGCATATATTTTTTTGTTGCGAACAAGACCCTCATTTTTCAGCATTTTTTAGCAAGTAAAAAATGGACTTAAAAAATTTAAAAACTATGTGAATTCTTATTCAAAAAAAAATTAAGAAAATTATAGGCATAAACTTCATCCACTTTTACACATTTCATTAGTTTACATCATCTCCAAATTTTAAACATAAATGCCATTTTTATGTCATTAAAGCTAAAAAATTTGTGTGTTGTTGACCTTTTCCTTTATAAAAGTGTGACATAGCTTTGTACTTTTACCCAGTAGTGAATAGGAGCTTGAATAACTTGTTAATATTCTTAGTAGGAGATAAACCTAAGGTATGGGAATTAATCCTACTACAAGACAAATTTTCTTACAAAAATTCTATGAACAAGAGTACTGGTAGGTCACCATTCCAAATTGTATATGGAGGTAGTTGAAAGAGAAGACCAAAAATAAGGAAGCAGGACCATTGTTGAAGTGGAATACTTTGTAGAGCACATAAAGAATATACATGAGGATGTGTGAGATCACTTCATGAAGATAAACATGTTGTATAAGGCTAAGGAAGATCAAAAGAAAAGGCATAAGTAGTTTCAAGTTATGGATTAGGTCATGGTGTACTTGAGGAAAGAATGGTTTCTAGTAGGAACCTACAACAAGTTGAAGATGAAATTTTTTTGTCCCTCCAAGATTTTGATGAACCATGATTTAGGGAATGCACATGATGTGGAGTTACCAGATGAAATCAATATCTCCCATGTTTTCAACATTTCATATTTAATAGAATACCAAGAAGGTGGAATAGAGGAGGAAAAATCACCAGATAAATGTACCATCTTGATTCCTATTTTGGAAGGAGGAGATTGAAGCACTCTTGGATAGCCATGTGGGGAGGAGTACTAGAAATAGAATATGAAGAATATTTAGTGAAGTGGAAGGAAAAACCAATGGAAGAATCAACATGGTTGTCCACAGTAGAGGTTGACCAATTGAATTTCCCTCAACTAGCTGAGAAGTGACCTAGTCACTTTTTAAATTACCTGAAGTGTTTAATGAGGGAGAATCTAGTGGTGTTAGGAAAATATTACTTCACCCACAAATATATCTTTTTTTCTATATTCTATTTTATATTTTTGTATTTAAGGATACCCATCTGGGAAAAATAGAGATTCAAAATTTGAGAATCCCATTGCTACATTTCTTAGTCAACTTGCTAGTTTTTATGAAGTTGCTACATTTTAGGGAAAATAGGCTATTTTTTAGGTGGGTTTGAATTATAAGACAAGTGAGGATGTGAGTTTAAGGAAAACTCATAAATTGAATATAAGAACTTTGGAAAAATAATTAGATCAAGATCATTCCACATTTGAAAGTTATTACAGTTTTAAGTTTCTGAAAACCTACCAAAAAATATTTGGAATTAGGTTTCAGAAACTAAATGGTCTCGTAGGGACTTGAAAATGGGGTAATAGTTGTAGGTCTCCCACAAGGATGTAGAGATCTCATAGATATTTTTAACAGTGTAAAAAATTCATCGATTGGAGTCTCAAATCAAAAGTTATGCCTCCTAGAAGTTGTAGCATTTTTTAGGAACTACCCTTTTTTCAAACCTAATGCAAATTTGAATTTCTAATCCCATGTTTGTGCCCAAAAACCAAATTTTAAAATGTAAATTTCAATTTGTCTCCAAAACTAAAAATAGGTTATTTAAGACCCATCTTTGAGGTGGTAAGGTAGTTTTTTTGAGAGGAGGTATTGGGAAAAGGGGTTTTCTCGAGAATTTGAAAGTTTCATAGCTTGTTCAAGGCATGTAGTTTTTATTTCTGATTATAATTTTCATGTAATAAGAATATTTATTATGATAATATAAATTATCTTTCTTGTTGTATTCTTCTATTTTCCTGAATTCTACCCTCATCACAACGATCATCATTGATGACCTTTCTTATGTCATGTACAAAGACTTCATAGTTCATTTTTAACTTTAAAGAATTATAGAAGTATGTATGTAATCCTTTCTAGTGTGTAGTTCTCCATATAGTCTTTCTCGTCAGCTACCACCCAATTAGGTGAAACAGGGACAAAAACCTAACTATTATGTCTGATTCACTAACTCTTATGCAATGTAGAAGGACATATCTTGATAAGTTACCATTCTAAATTTTATTACAAATGTCTTTTAAAGATTATGTGTTAACACTAACATGCATGATATACTAAGCAATATTGACCTCACCACTACTCGTATGAGTTTGCAATATTTTCAACTACCCATAGTTGTTATAAAAATTAAGAAATCTCTATTTAAATGACAAATGTCTAAAAGAGAAATAAAAAGGTTTTCCATATAATTGATTGGATATTTGATTAGGCTAAAATTATTTGAATCAACATCTTATACCAATTTATATTGTTAAGTACATTTTAGAATAAGAATAGAGAAACTCATTCACCCATTCCTATTAGGCTCTAAGATGATGATTAGATATACCTCACTATCTAACTCTAGATAAAGAATCTTCTTGATTTGATTCTAAAGACTTACATGATTCATGCATCCAAATAGAACATTGATAAAAGGAAATCATAGTTTTTCAGAAAAATATAATTCTCTATCATTTCTAGGCTTCTTCTATGCTATCTATTTAACCCTTAAGATCATACTCAATATAAGTTATGTACAATGCCCCTATCGCAGAACCAAAGAGATCACTAGAAAAATACTGATTTTTTTGTTTTAAAATATATAGGAAAATTTGCAAATATACATGACATTCATATGAAAATATGGATAAAGCATGCCATTTAAACATCATAGAACCTTAACATACAAGTTTTCAACATTTCATTATTTCAAAACATAATATGTATTCAAAATTCAGAAATCAGAATTCAGTGTCCAATGTCAATATCATATATGCATCAACAATGTGATAAAAAAATATCATTCAACAGTAATAAAACAAATAAAGTACACACAATTGTTATTCACCCTCTAAGGCTCCCTGATGTTGATGCACAATAATATTAACAACATACAAAAAAAATAAAGAAAAGGTTAGCTTGAATCACAATGACAACTTTGCATCAATCCAAATGTCATATACATATATGATAATTACATAACACCATTACATGCCCTGATACATCAAAGGGAATACATACTACATCTTGTCACATTTTTTTAGAGTATACAACTGTAAATGTTTACATAGAATTTTGCATTAAGAGTACACTAATAATGCAACCTCCTAGATTAATTCCATGGAATAAGGAAGCCAAATATCCATAGAAAAGATCCAAAAATCCTCAATCTAAAGCACAACCCTTAGTTGAAAATATTCACTACCCAACCACGTGAACCTCGTGGTCCACTCCCCTGAGCTAGGGAATGGACTTCAGGCCCACACATGCCAAAATCATAAACATGAGGAATAAAAGATAACTTGAAATACAAAATTTAAATTTACCACTGAGACATTACAACAAAAAAAAAAAAGTTCCATCATAAAGATTTGTAATAATCCACAACCACATCCTACACCAGAGGAAAAGCTACCACATGAGGTAATCCTAGTTTACAAACTGAAGGGTTTCATCACATGGTTCTATGCTAATGCCACCTCATAACCTCTCCAGGGTTGGTGCCTAGGTGGACACCATGTGGAAATAATGACCTCGCTACACTAAGGTTTCGTACATTTAGATCAATGCCCCACAGATGGCCATTCCTTCTCTACCCACCCTCATAAAGAGTGCATGCATACTCTAGGCATGAGCGAGGTATTATTATCTTGTATTAATGTAAAAACTCAAACCCAGTAAATTTTAAATATGTTATAACTTGTTAATAAAACTCTTCCATTGGGTTATCCAAGACTAGCTACTTTGGGCCCCAACCCCCAATGAGAGCCACCCTTTAACTACGTACCTAGTAGCCCATACCACACCAAACTCACATAGGACACAAACTAGATCCACCTCCTAAGTATTAGGGTTATAAAATACATATTTATTTCACCATTTTTAAATAAAAAACTTCCACATAATAAGCACCCAGCTAGTAGGCAACATAAAAATCCCATAGTGGATCCAATGAAAATATAACCAAAGTTCTCCCAATAATATCAAGTGCCCAAAAAAACAATTAACAAATTCCAAGTAGCATCATTTTCACAAAGATGCATCAAACACTTAGAACACAACTTACATAGTTTTAAATAAGTTTTAAAATGAAGCCTCTATTGGAAACTACAATTGAAATAATTGTTGTATTTTCATTAATGTCAAAACTTAACTGGTAAGACAGTTTCTATCTAGTAGAGTACCATATCTTTTGATTGATGAAGATAATTTGAAAAGAGGAGACAACAAGAAAACCTAAGGAAAGGTTGAGTTATGTGATACTTCAATGGGTACTTGATTAGTTGGCACACTGACAAGGTAATGTGTTGTTTATCTTTAACACTAAGTGAAGAAGTCAATTGATTTGAATCATAGTCTTAACCAAGAAAAAGAGAAGAAATTTAATTTAAGCCCGAGTGATGCTAGTGTTGAATGAGCGCCAATATAAGCTGAGAAAATTAACTATCGACCGAGCATCATTAATTGCCAAGAAATAGATAATTAATCGAGTGAAGATAGTATTTTATGAGAAGGAAAGTTTTAGCGATGACTGAGCTATCCAGTGATGACCAAGTAGATGAACACAGTATTGACTGAGTGTTAGTAATTTACAGTTTGTGAAAGGAATTAAGAATCCCAATTGACATAGTTGAATTCTTGGGATATTTAAAACATGTTGAAATTATTAATGAATAATATGGAGCATTTAATGTAAGGTAAACCATTTTCTTATGGATTCAAAGAGAAGTTTGGAGAAGTATCTAGAAGCTAAAGGAGGAGAACAAAATGATGGAAGGATTCGATGAATCTGACCTAAACCTAAGATCTATGTAAGCTATTAAGTGGAAAAAGATTGATCTACCTGATCAAGGAGGTATAAGGATGACCTAATTGTGAGGTTATGGAGAGTGTGGAAAAAGGTTGATGTTATTGACCGATGAACCTAAGAACAAGGATAAGAAGACATGTGAAGAGATGAACAGAGTTGAGGTAAATGCTTGAAGAGATTTTTGAGAAGATCAGAGATGGAGATGGTAATGAAGGTCAGTCAGTAAATCAACATATGATCACATTGGATCTGTATTTACAAAGTGAGTTGTATATATTAGATCATAACCTATTGTTACTTCCTAACCATTGTATCAGTAAAAATCCTTTAATCAAGGTTGATCTAATAGTCATTTTGTAAACCTGTTAATCAAGGTAAAATTCTAATGGAATGTTCTTAAGCACTCTAACCAAGACACTCTTAATAGGGTGATCAAATCCTTTAACAGGGTTACACCTAATAGTGTGTGTTGTAAACCTTTAACATGGTTGGCTTCTCACAGAGCTCACTTCAGAAGAGTGAAAATTAGTAGCATGTTACTGGTGGGTTTTCAAAAATTAGGTTTCCACGTTAAATCCTGGTGTTATACTTGTGTGAATTTTATTTGATGTGTATGTTATTGAAAGTTTTATATGCTAGAAGTTGATTACTTTTGGAGAGTGCACTGAAAGTTTTATGTTGCTAATATATTCTATTGAGATCGAGTGAATTACTGATTAGATCTTAGTTTTTTTAAGTTTAAAAGTTCAATTGGTACATCTGGACCTGAGGATAATTCCTTCAGCCCCCCCCCTCTCAATTATTCTAAAATCATTCTAATAATTGGTATCTAAGTTGTTGGTGCAAGGAAAAACTTTAAAGGTACTTGAAGCTAATGATCAAGATGGACAAAAAAGAAGTACCAAAGTTGAACAAGGAGAACTTCCCTGCATGGAAGAGTTTGATGAAATTGCACCTAGCTGGTATTGGTGATTCGGTGAAACACTATGTGGAAAATGATTATGTACCACCTACTGCACCTATGAGAGCTGAGGAGATGAAAGAAAAATAAGAACATAATCAGGCAATGTTGGAGATTGCATCTTCTCTAAGCTATCCACAACTTGAAGACATCAAGGACTGTACTAATGCAAAGCAAATGTTGGACACACTATTAACTATCTATGGTGGAGACACAAATGTACTAAGAGCCAAATCTAAAATTTTGAGAGGTAAGTTTGATGAAATGAAAATGCAAGAAGGTGAAAATATTGATCAGTATTGTGGCAGAGTTAAAGAGGTAGTAAATGCTATTAGAGTCCAGCTAATGGAAAAATTGATGATCAAACTATTATTAGTAAAGTGTTGAGAACCCTACTTCATATCTATACTATTAGAGTATCTACAATACAAGAATCAAGATGTAATCCTAGTAATGTTGTAACTTTGGAAAGTCTTGTTGGCTGGCTTACTACTTTTGAGTTGTCTAATTTTGATAATTTTGCTACTCACAACATTGAATCCATATTCAAGTCTCAAATAGTTCTTCATAAGTCTAAGAAAGGAAAAGAAAGATGTGTGAATAGTGACAGTAATAGTGATAAAGAAAGTGATACTTTTGATGATGATATAGATGATCTTGAGGCACTTATGGTTAGAAGGCTACCGAGAGGAAAAGGAAAATTCAAAGGTAAACCTCCTATAATCTATTTTTCATGTAACAAAGTTGGCCATACTGCAACAAAATGCCCTGACAAGAATGAAAAGGATGAAATCGGGGAAAGAAAATATAAAGACAAAAGAAAATGATAGAGATCGCAGAAGGTACAAACACTACAAAGACAAAGGAAAGAAATCTTGTTATATTGTTGAAGAGGAAACTGATAGTGAACCTAGTGAATCTAATGATTGTGATATAGAAGTTGTTTATGTTGCTATGAAAGATGATTATGATGAAGATGAGAAAACTTCACTTATTTTATATGTGAGTAAAGGTGATAAATGGATTATTGATAATGGTTTCTCACATCACATGACTGGTGATAAAAGTAAGTTTGAAATCTTAAATCATTACAATGGTAGAAGTGTTAAGTTTGGTAATGATGCACCATGTCCTATGAAAGGAAAATGATCAATAAGATTAACTGATAAGATCAGATGTGATTTCAAGGCCTTAACTATAATTTTTTGAGTGTTGCATAGTTGAATAGTCCTAGTTACTGAGTTGAATTTCATCACAAGAAGGCTAAAATATTTGATGCCACTGGTGAACTAATTAGAAGTGGAGAACATATAAGAGGTAATTTTTTCTATCTAAACCTATCTGAAGAAACATGTTTATATGCACAATTTGATGATTTATGGTTATGGCATAAGAGGTTGTGTCATGTGAACTTTGAAAATTCGGTAAATATTAGTAAGATGAGGAAACTTAGAGGTTTACCAAGATTGAAGAAACTTGATAATGTGATGTCTAAACAATATCAATTGGGAAAAATGACAAAGTCTAGTTTCAAGAGAAAGACATATACTTATGATTATATTTTGGAATTGGTTCATACTAACCTTTGTGGACCTATTGGTGTGCAAAGCTACTTTGGTGATAAAATATTTTATTTTGTTTGTTGATGACTATTCTAGAATGATAACTGTGATGTTTCTAAAAGAGAAATCTGATGCCTTTTGGTTGTTTAAGTGGTATTTGAAAAAAATTGAGAAAGAAATAGGTAAAAGCATGAAATGTTTGAGATCTGACAGAGGAGGAGAGTTCATATCAAATGAGTTCAATATATTATGCAATGATAGAAGAATAAAGAGACAAATATCTGCACCTAGAACACCTCCACAGAATGGTATATCGGAGAGAAGAATCAGATCAATTATGGATTATGCTAGAACACTGATGAAAGAGAAGAATATTGCACAAAAATACTGGATAGAAGCTGTAAGTAGAGCTATTTATACCGTGAACCAACACTAGTACAAAAACAACAATATATGACCAAATAAACTATCAAAAATTGTAGATAAATGGCCAAATTTGGTCACGTGACCAGTGGTAGTTTATTGCCGGTCATTTATCTCACAACCAAATTTATGACTAAACTATTTTAGTCATTTCTTTGGTCATTGATTTGGTCATATATTTATTCATTTATTTGGTCATTTATTTAATCATTAATTTAGTCATTAATTTGGTCATTGATTTGGTCATTAATTTAGTCATTGATTTGGTCATTAATTTAGTCATTTATTTAGTTATTTAGTCATTTATTTAGTCATATATTAGGTCGTATATTTAGTCATTAATTTAGTCATATATTTGGTTGTGTATTTAGTTAATTTAGTAGTTTATTTAGTCATATATTTGGTCATATATTTGGTTAATCTAGTCATTTATTTAGTTGTATATTTGGTCGTATATTTGGTCATATATTTGGTCATTAATTTAGTCATATATTTAGTTGTTTATTTAGTCATTTATTTAGTTGTATATTTAGTCATATATTTAGTCATTAATTTAGTCGTATATTTAGTCATTAATTTAATCATATATTTAGTCATTAATTTAGTCATATATTTAGTCATTGATGTAGTCATTAATTTAGTCGTATATTTAGTCATAAAATGAAAAGTAATTAAATACCATAAATTTTACAATGCCAAAAAAACATCATATTAAACTTGAAGTAATGCCAAAAAAACATCATATTAAATTTTATAATGCCAAAAAAACATCATATTAAATTTTATAATGTCAAAAAAATATCATATTCAAAGTATGCAGAGTGCCAAAATATATACGTAAGATGTCAAAGTTATCTAAAGAGTATATACGTAAATATAATAAAAAATATCAAAGTTGTCTCAAATATTAAACACTGAGCCAAGATGTCTAACAACTAGTACATGATAAACATGTTGATCAACTATGTCATTTTTTGCAAATATTTTAGTGGCCAACATGTGAAGGTTCCCTCTTTCTCTTTCAGACTAACATCTCCATCTATTTTGTCTTCATAAGCAAGGGGTACATTACTTGTGACCTTTAAAATGTTTATATTTGCATCTCCTGTTCCTTTCAAGTTGATTCCATGTATAATAGATAGGGAGTGAATCCACCTAATGCCCACAACATCACCATCATATGGATCCACCACCTTAACTTTATCCCCTTCTTTGAGTTTATCAACACATTTCTGCAAAAAGAAAAAATATAACATGTTATATTACATAAGTAATGAAAGGTCACAAATATAATATAATCATAAGACTCTAAATAAGAAAGACCAAAATTATTGTTCATTCCTATTGCACTTCTCTTTTTTATGTTCAGGACTAAAGGTGACATAACTTTAGAATTGCAAAAAATAAAGAAGCATTTATAGTTCATGTAAATACTAGAAAATAGTATATAGATCATCCAAATAAGAGATGCTTTAATTTCTTATTGCATAATAAATAGAAAGAATGTTCTTTATATCTGAAACTTGAAGAGAAGTAGAAATTTTGACTAGCAGATATAAACAATGAAATAAATAATAAATACATAGTCATTCTAATGGTTAAATTAATTTGGTTAGTGTCCTTAATTCCAAACATAAAACAAATATCTCACAATGTGACTTGCTTTAAAAAAAAACCAAACAATCCCAAAAATAATTTCTGATTATTCAATGAATGAACTCTAGTTTACTTCTTGTTATCTTGTTCAGAACAAAACTCTAGTGAACTCTTGTTTACTTCTTGTTATCTTGTTATCAACAAAACCATTATAACATACAAAAATCTATTTGCATGTTCCCACATATTTTAGATTTTGACAAGCATGGTATCAAATGAGAACTAGTAAATGAGAGACTCATAAGCTGTATTGGAGGAATTCGGCAGGCCCACCAGGAAACTAACATCCACCAGGATGATATGCTATTAATTTTTAAGTTTTCAAACAATAATCCCATTTTACAAATTGTTGATGTCTCAAATTTCATATTACTAAGATAGTACCTAGGAGGTCTCCAATAGTTAGAGATATAAAACTAGAAGCACTAAAGTAACTTATATGTGCCCATTGCAGTAGCATATCAGCTAGTTAAAGAGCTAATTTAGTGTTTCAAGTAGCAATAGCTAAAGCCAAAAAAATAATTTGACTCACAAGAAGAAACGTCTGTCTCTACAAAAAGAAGTTGGCAATTGAACAATCTCAAATCTATAGCAATAAAAAAAAAACATAAACCCACATAAACATTGATTGTATGGACAAATGGCAGGAAGATTGCCTACTCATCCTTCATCTATCATCTCCTCTTCAATAAGGATTCATTATCACCATAACCCCAATAATCAATACAACTAGGAGTGCCATGATGATCATCATAATTCTGATTGTTTTGGGTCATCCATAAATGTGATCTGGTTTATTTTTATTTATTTTTTAGCAAACCCAACATAGGCACAAGATAATAAGATCATTCCAAACAATAATACGATACAAATTTACAAAGGCACAAGTAAAGATCAAGAGATGCTCTCCTCAACGTAGCCTACAGACTTGATTGTAAGCCTTTGACTCACATTTCCTGATGGCCATACATATTACCATTTCCCTCAAAAGTTCATTTTCGTTCATCTCCTCCTCAACCTTTTCAGTCCAAGGCTGGATGACCTTCCAGAAAAACTATTCAACATCACGTCTCTTCAATTGTATTGTTTAATGGGGTTTTAACAAACAACCCATCAACATATCTATTAGTGATGCACCTATCATTTCATCAACTCAAAAGAATGATTCAGCTATCTAAAAATTTAGAAATTAGATATATTTTCAAATTTGATTTCACTATAGTCAGCCTCACATTATACATCTTTTTGGTGCAAGAATGTGTTTATAGATGATTTACTTAGAATTATCAATAATCTCCACATGAACATTCTCCATGTTTGAAATGATGGAAATGGTTTGAATCTCTCACAACAATTTCTTTTGCAATAATTTTGGAGATAAACTTGATTGCACTGTGGTAGTCACCACATACTCGAAGGTTCTTGACAACTCTAATAATTGTTCCAGGGGGCATGTTTAACAACCCAAATGCAATTGCCAGCTTCTCACTATGGTAACCAAGGAATAATTCCTTCTCCTCTTCTACATCATTCAATGTAGGTGTTGTATCTAGAATATATCTTGCTGCCTTCATTTTCCAAGACAATTTCTCCAAATTTTCATAGATCTCTTGTGTCTGTGGGTGTGATTTGTCTCCAACACAAAAATTATGTACCATTTCATGGTCTTCAATCCAACTACATCCAGGCATCTTTTCAATTCCTCTATCATTCATGAATTTTATTACCTGCTGAACATCACACCACCTGCCTGCTTCAGCATAAATATTTGACATAAGAACATAGGGTCTAGTTCTTTTACAATCCAACCCAAAGAGGAACCTTGCCACAAATTCTCCTAATACTATGTTCTTATGCGACCTACAAGAACCAATCAAACATACCCATACAACCGTATCAGGCTTCATAGGCAATTTTATGACAAATGTTAGGGCTTCCTCAAGATAGCCAACATGACCAAGAAGATCAACCACACATACACAATGATCGATTTTGGGTAGCATGTTATAATACTCACTCATGAGACTGAAGTATTTACAGTCATCAACCACTTTACCTGCATGGTTGCATGCAAATAATATATAGATAAAGCTTATATCATTAGGGTTGGTCCCAGAGTGCTGCATTAATTCAAAGAGTTTTAAGGCATCTATATTGTCGACATGCATTACATATCCTGCAATCATCACAGTCCATGATACCACATTTTGGTGTGGCATTTTTTCAAATGCTTTGTGTGCCTTTGTAATGCTTCCACACTTTGCATACATGTCTATCAGGGCAGTCGCAACTTTAACATCTAATAGAAAATTGTTTTCTATTAGTTGTTGATGGATTACCAGGCCTAATTCAAAAGCTCCCATCTTCGCACAGGCTAGAAGGATGTTGGAAAAGGTTTCTGAAGTTGGATTTATACCTTCCAATTGCATTTTCTTGAAAACCTTCAAGGCTTTATCAACCAGTCCATTTTGTACATATCCAGCAACTATTGCAATCCAAGAAACCACATCCTCCTAAGATATTTTGTCAAACAAATTCTGCGCTTTCTGTATGCTTCCACACTTTGCATACATGTCTATCAATGTTGTGACAACTACAAAATCTAAAGAATAACCAACTTCAATTATCTTCTGATGGATTTCCATACCCTCTTCCAAAGCTTCCAGTTTAGCGCAAGCTGGTAGTATGCTGGCAAAAGTTGCCGAGTTTAGATTTACACCTATGAACTGCAACTACTTAAAAATGTCTAGAGAATTTTTATCAAGCCCATTTTATTCATATCCCACAATTATTGCATTCCATGAGACATTGTCTCGTTGAGGCATTTTGTCAAACAACTCGTATGCCTTTCCTATGCTTCCATGTTTTGCATATAAATCTATCAAGGTATTCATCACAATTACATTAGAAAGAAATCCACACCTAATGATGCTTCCATGAATCTCCAAACCATGTTCTAGAGAAGCCATGCTGGCACATACAGGAATAATAGTGGAAAAAGTGAAATGGTCTAGTTGCATTGTTGTTCGTTGCATTTGATGAAATAGTTTCAATGCCTGTTGAGGAAGGCCATGCTTTCTGTAAGCTGAAATTGTCACATTCCATGAAAAGACGTTTGGCTCAGTCATGTTGTCAAAAACAATGTGAGCATCTACCAAACTTCCACACTTGTCATACATGTTGATAAGTGTATTTAGTAGCAAAGATTGTGGAGTAAATGTTAATCCTCTATCATTTAGGTGAGAGTGAATTTGCTTCCCCTCAAAGAGGGATTTGCTGGCAATGCAGGCGTGCAATAGATGAATGTATGTGGAAGAATCTACAGTAGGATTGTTTGAGTTAAAAAGAATGTGTACAACCTCTTTCAAACAACCCTCTAGACACAGATTTCTCAGACTTTGATTGAGATTGACAGTAGATGACATTGAACAAATCAACTTCACTATTCAAATCAAGAAAACCAACAACAACCATCAGCTCAACCCAAAGGAAAACCATACAAATAACACAACCACCAAATCCTAGCACTAAATGATGACTTTTTCCTGCGATTTGGTTTATTAGAGTTCATAGAATTAATAATAAATGGAAGGAGGAGATTATGATTATTTGTTCAAGGTGATGTTTACAAATTACAGGTGACTCATGTGTAGGCAAATCAAATATCATATCTAGATTGACTAGAGATCATTTCTCCCATCAGTCTAGGCCTATTGTGGGTGTGGAGTTCACCGTTTACACTATTCAGGTATTTATAAAATAATATACCCACTTTATAATATTATATAATAAAATATTATGCCATTCCCTAGCATTTTCAGCTTACCCAATTCTATCATATGCCTCTGCTTAGGTTCTATACCATTGTGTCCCTATAGGATATAACTATCAACTTACAATGTTTTGATACTGTTGTGATGTCCCCTTGGTAGAATTCTTAGGGTTTTATCTATATTCTTGTGATTTAAGCTGTAAAAGATTCCTTTTTGTAAAGCTTGTAGTCAATCCTTTGTTCAATTTAAATGGTAAATATCCATAAATATTTATGGTGTCGAGAGATTGATTTGGATTGATATGAATATGCCATGCAATATCCACTTAGAATCAATTGTTCTCAATGTGTGAATAAGATTTCCTTCACCTGATTCTGAAAGTTCTTCCTATTGGTCATAACAGATTCCTCTTGTTGACTGATAAACTGTCACTAATGATTTCATAGAGTAATTGTGTTTGTTTTGTATTGGCTGATGACTAGTTATTTTCTATCAATGCTATTCCAAGTATTGCTTGGTCCTAAACTCTTTATTGAATTAAAAACTCTGATAGAGTAGTCAAACTATGGATGTGATTCTTGACTGTGCATAAAATTCCTTGTGATTAGTTCTTATCATCTCACGATGTTTGTATCTTCCTACTGTCCCATAGTATGAATCCTTGCGGATGGTTGTGTTTAGAATACCCAATGGAGGTACACAAAATACTCATTCGTAGTTTAAGTCTTCTCACCAATGGATAATCCCTGTTGTATATACGAGTGCTGACTGTGTTCCCTCTTAACTGCAAATTTTGTACATTTCCTAGACCGGCTGATATTAAAGAGTTGATTCCGGTAGCTTGTTGTTTTTCTGAGTTTGCAGGGCACCCAAGAATATTCAATGTACTAGTTGGCTTAATTGTTGACTGCATCTTTTACCTACTAATCAATGTGGTCTTTAGCTGCTGGCTAAATTAAAGGATTGGTGTTTCTTCCTACTCGATCATGTGTAACCCGTCTTCATTCTTCTTATCGATGTTTCCTTGTACAGAAGGGAGTGTATTCTTATTACTAGACTGGCATATGTATTAGCTTTCATTCAATTACCAATATCATCGTTGGCTAGGCACTATTTATTATTTATGTCGCAGACTGTATAAATTTGGTGTTGCTTGGGTAGTAGATGCCAATCGCTCCATTTTTATTATTGATTACTTAATAACTATAGATGAAATGATTCTACCCAATTTGGTCTTAGATGGTGACCATCATAACAAGTTGATATCTTGTTCAGTGTCTACTAGAATTGCTGGCTATCTATTCTTTAATTCCTATTCACTGCTCCCTGCATACC
Organism: Chamaecyparis obtusa; assembly: GCA_027943335.1. Taxonomy (NCBI): domain Eukaryota; kingdom Viridiplantae; phylum Streptophyta; class Pinopsida; order Cupressales; family Cupressaceae; genus Chamaecyparis; species Chamaecyparis obtusa. Next base: position 264,535 of record BSBK01010267.1, read on the forward strand.
TATCCGATCTCCCCCCATGTTCCACTAGAAATATATATATAATCTTCTATGCTTATAACACAGCCCGGATGAAATACTTAGCAACTATCTATCTCGTTTCCTTCCGCAGGTATCCTCTACGTTGATCCCTTTGTTCTGTATATGGCTCCTCTATATTAATGGCTTCTTTCGATTTTGTATGCTGCTAACTGGACTCTTAAAAAATGATGATATGGCTCTATCTGTTTGATGATCATCTTCCCTTATATGATGATGTCATTACCGATTGGTCTCATTCTCCCACGATGCTCCCTGTGTTCTCTCCCTCCCTCCCTTTAATATATATTGGTTAAGGACTCTGGCCACAGCTGCAGAATCTACTTCAGGATTGAGGTGACAAACCTCTTCCCTATTCTCTCATTGCCAAGTGTAAGAAAAGCTCTAACTAAGGGATTAATCTGAGCATTCAATACCCTGGGATAAAAATGCTTTGAAGGCTCAAATGTTGCTGCCTCTACCACCTCAAGTAATAATGAGTGGATAATTTATCCCAATCTTATGAGATCCAACAAAGAAAATGAATTATTTCAAGTAAAGATTTTTGAGAGGATAAAACAATGATTTCTACATATGATGTCAACTACATTAAGAAGACATAAAAAATTTAAGATGAAGATAGACATTCAAATTTGATGCATTTAAGATGCTTGAGAGGTCTCAGGTGTAGGCTTCTTTGATGTAATGTCCCCCTTTGGCCTAGCACGCCCATAATTAAAATAAAGGGGGTGAAATTATATAATGGTAAGCCTATTTAGTTTCCAGTCCCCATAGGCTAAGGCAATGAGTTAATAAGGGGGAGAAGTCCTATTTTTCAGTAATGAACATGGGACCAACTTTAAGTGGCAATCAATGTGATTCTCTTCCTTTTAGCCAAGTTTATGTTTCAGCCAATTCGGTTGCTTTCTTGACAAGGCATGTTTGAGTGTTTTAGAAACTTGCTAGCAATTGGCTTCTTTGAAGGGAAAGAAAGAAAAACTATGCTTTATGAGGTGTTGAGGTCTATTATAAGGAATCAAATAAAGAAGAGGAATTCATTCTTGGTAATTATTATTTTCTTTCTCTATGCTCTGCAAGTCTGGACACAGCATCCTTTCTCAGGACAAGGCCCCTGGAGAAAGCCATACCTCTGGATGAAACCCCAGAAGGTCCTCTGTAAGTAATTTCAGCAGTATGTTTTTGGTAACAGTGATTGGGAGAGTTGGTCTTATTGACAATTTTGACAGCAGATGGGCAAGAACAGATTCATTCAGTCTCTAAGGTCTGTCAACGAGGTCTTATTGCAGCCGTATTTTAACTAACCTTTTGAGCACATCAAGCCAGCAATCAGATTGAATACGATTTGCACAAGGGTATTGTTATCTTCTGATGGAGCGTGTTCTGGTATGATCATTGCATGATATAATTGTTTCATTGCTTTTTTTGTAAACAAGTTCTTATAACTAGAAGGGTGACTGCTCTTGTGAACCTATGTAAGGGGAAATTCTATATGAATATGAAATTAATATCCATATTTTGTCTGCAACTTTCTAATTCAAATTAAGAACTATATTTTGGGATGTGCAATTTGTATCTGTGTGTGAATTCTGCCAGTTTCGTACCTTAGGATATTTCATTTGACAAAAGCATGATATTTTCTTGGTCAACTAGAGCTTCTGTTAGTGATATAATTAATTGAAGAGATGCGTCAACCAAGCACTCCCTAGACAAGTTGAGGATTACTTGGCAGAAAGTTCTATATCTTGTTGAAATTAAGTAATCGAATTGAATAAAAGTATAGGAGAAAAGGTGAATAGTATGAACCCACTGAATGTGCATTGCGATACTGGTTCCTACGAATCGTCACTTTCACATACGATTACTATCATAGTTTGCTAGTCCCTTTTTGCTAAGAAAAGTTGAAAGATCCTGAGCAGTTTTACCTTCAAGTGAAAGTAACAAGCATATCTCTATTAAGTTACTTGTTCCTTTTGTTACTAATAATCATTTCCTATAGATGAAAACTCTTTATTATTATTAGTTGATCTCTATAATGATGTAATTTTCATACATTTGATGTTGCATTGTATTTTAATTTTGATTTTTTACTAATGGGAAAATTGGTTGTTCATCCACTGTGATGCAAGTTTGATGTTTGTGTGATAAGGCAAATACAAAATCAATCAAAATATCTTCAACATGAGAGAAAGTTGAAAGTGAACAAAAAGTAAGATTATTCTTCGGAGATAGGATAATAATAAACCATAAGCCTGCTCTAGAAAAATAATAATCAAGTAGAAGCCTGTTCTAGGAGAATTAAAGAGAACAAATAAAGTCATGCAAAGGTGAAACCCAATTTTGGAATGATTAAGCAAATGAAGCCATTCAAAATCTCAAACCTAAATTTGGTAACATTTGGTGTATTCTAGCTGCTAGCCTCAAGATCAAAACCCTTAGATTCACAAATTGAACAAAGAATAAGGTAAACTAAAAAACACCACCCTATGGGGGTATCTCATATGCCAAGTTAGCATTAGAAAACAATATTTACCTTTACCTTATTTTCTGAAGAATGCTATGAGTGGATAAAGTAATAATGAACATTTCCATTAGGCAAAGCAATCAGCCTGATGCTCCTAAAAAATTCGTGACTACAGATATATAAGTCCCCTAATAAGTAGCGTTGATTAAATTGGACCTCGTGCAATGGTAGCAATGGATGAAGACATAATAACATGGCTAATGACCTATAGATTGTTGAATTGTAGTGCCTAGATCTGGAACATTCCTTGTTGCGCTGTCCTCTGACTTTGCCATTGAGTGGCTAAATCCAAACAACTAGATTCCTTAGAACTGAGTCTTTTGGCCACTATGGATAATGTATAGATACCTGACTACTTTTGTCATCAATGGGATCCCATGAGGAATTAATGGGGGACGATTGGGGTCAAAAGAGAATCACAACAATCTAAGCAAATCTCTATCGAATGACAAGACTTTGAAAGAATTCCTTTCTGTGGATGATCTTTGATGATTTGTAGGAATTAGAGACCATGTTAGGATTGTTATGTTGGGGGCCTGCTATGAAAAAGTGCTCCATGTTTAACAATTGTTTAGAATCAGTGATGATGATATCAAATGCCTTGAATCCTTTTGAGACATCCATGATGTTAGGATAATCATTGCGAATGTCATTTTTAGAAGGTGAATTGATATTTTTAATGTTGGTAGTATTTTAGTTTTTGTGTGTAATCCCTTTAGATTCATTGATGGGGATATACTGATTGTGATTGTGGTGATGCTTGGTGGAGAAAATGTAAAGTTTGTGTAGTTCAAGGTTGTCTATGACCATCCCGAAAGAAGTGATTAATCCACGCTGTTTATGACATTGATTTGGGGCCCAAGATGGTGCCAAAAGATGACACACTTAGCGACCTAAATGTACTACGATGGAATCATATGTTTGAATGATAGAGGATGAGAGCTAGTAGGGTGCAGAAAGCTAGGGGAATGATGAATAACAAAATAATTAAACACTTTAGCAACAAGTATAATTTACAAAGTTTGGTTATGTTACTTTTGGTAAAGATTGGAGAGGTCATAGTTATTGTGAATGCTTAGGCTATTCCCTGTTGTACCATGAAGCTAGATAATTCACTAACTTGTTAGCTAACTTCTTGATTGCTTCAAAGAATGTTAGTATATACTATATACTAATATATGTGTAGGAGGGTGATGAGAGTTTGGCAGTTATAAGAGTGTTTTCTACTTTATTGAATTCTAGCTAGATTTCTTCATATCATCATTACTTGGGAATAGTGTTGGAACTGTATTTGCAGAATAGGTATGTTAGAACAACTGCCATCAAATTTATGAGGTAGGTTTGGAGAGGAGTTAGCATGTTATTAAGTGACACCTTAGCTACTGAAGCAACCACCCATATTCTATTCCATTTCATTGTGGCATTCTTTGGGAGCCCGCTCTCTTGCCTCTTACTCTAAGAAAGATAAAAGATCTCCACACAATTTCATTTGTGGATTTTCTAAAATGTTGTGATCTATTATCAAGTCAAGAGATGAAGGAGGAAGAAGTGATAGAGATACTTTTTGGGACTGGACATTTAAGTTCATTGACTTGTTACTAATGAATCAAACCCTTAAGTTATGTTTTTTAGATTACATATCATGTTTGATATATTGATCAACTTCTTTATTTAGAGTCTCTTGAGTAGCCCCCAAAGTGGTTTCACCACTATTTTGCCTTGGTGAGTCATCATCCCTATTATTTTGAAAAGTCAATGCAATGCTCAGCAAGCAACTTGGGATACAGAAAGTTGGATAGTGAAATCATGTGTTATTATTGTTTACTCTAGCATTAAGTTTTAGTTTGAATCATGGTTAAAATTGTGGAATTCATGATGCCACTAGAAATCACGTATAGCTGGATCTCAAAGTTTATGAGAATAGGTTTTATGAGACATTAAGATGCATTTCCTTCAAAACAACTTATGTTTTATTGTAAATTTTTCAACAACCAAACCTAGCTACTGTCATGGAGTGTTTTTCTTTTCTAGTTGGTTTGCATTTTGATTCAATCTTAACAGATAATAGATAACACTAAATCCATATAACCCAAGATTTTTAGAGAGCTCTTGCTAGTCGACCCCATAGCTCCTATCTATCTCCCTAGGTCTCTCTATATTTAGGATATCTACTATCTCCTTAGTCTACATGACTTAATCTACAGATAATTGTACATGGAATTAGTCATTTTAATTTATGAAACTATATTGTTGTACATATATTCAGCAATGTCTTAGTTTGTTGTACAACTAATAGTTTAAATTAACAACTAACAATTAGATCCTAATCGAGCAAAAGTAAAGTTTTATAGCACTCACCTCAAGTTTATCACTAGTAGTACTATAAATATCATGCACATCTTGTTTGAAATCAGCATAATCACCATCATCATTGTCTTCTACTTTTCATTTTGCTTTCATATGTTTGCTCTGCATGTGGGTTTAATCATGAAAGGTTAACATAAGTCAAGTAAATAATGCAAAAGCTACAAAAAAAAATTCATAATAACTATTATATTACCTCAGCTTCAACAGAACTATGATTGGGTTGCACATTCTTGTCCACTAGTTCATCATGATCACTATCGATATCGGTAGCTTTGTTGGCATCAAGGTGTTTTTGTTTTTCTGTTGCTTTGATAAAATTGTTTTGCATGTAGTTAAAATTGATAAAAGCTTGGTAGAGAGGAAAGGTCATAAAATAATGGTGTGAAAATGCAATATAAAAAATGCTATATGTATGAGAATCAATGCTTAAGGATAGTGTTTTGTATATAAAAATTCATAAAGACATTGATCAAAATGATTCTCTCAACAATGCAAAGCTACATTACTATGAAGCAAACTTAACTCATCAATATAGCCTCTTACCTGATATGAATTCATAAAATTATGATCATTCCATGAAGAAACTATAGGTTGAACCAAGGAAGTCAACTGTGAAACTTTCTCAGTGAGACTATGTAAGTGCATCATTATATGTTCATACATTTCATTTGAGTTGACATGATTTGCAAAGGCTCTTACTGGGAGTTCCACATATGGCTGTGAAGTCGATGTTGATGAACTAGACTTCCACTTCATACTATTCTTAGATTTATTAGGATCTAGTTCTGCCATATAATTGACAATATCTTTTGCACCTACTTCTCTATTATTGTTTTCCACCTAAAAGACAATGTCAATTTTAACACAGTCAGTTCAATAAAAAAATTGAAATAAAGAACATACTTTAAGTCGAACCAAAAAGTCATACACTTACTCCAAATTTGTTTATTTTGGCTTGCAACCTGCCTCGGCCAAATGTATATTCAGCCTTCACATTGTCTCTTGCTCTCTTTCCTTTATTAATCTTTGTCAAATATTCTTTGGAATGCATACTTTCTTTCAATTTTTCCCACTATTTGGGATATAGAGTGTTGTCTAAACTCTTGTTTCCCTCCATGATTTCTTTTCTGCACATGTATCTAAAATTATTCATTAGAATTCTCATCTTGTACTTGTAATATTTTCTCGAGATTTGTCCACCAATAGTATCAAAGACATTTTCCATTTTTTGTATAAGACTCTGCACATGGTGTGGATCTTTCTCTACAAAATTTGATTTACAAATATCCAAATGGGCCCTACATCGTACGCCCAATTCAAAGGCCCACCTTGCAGCATTTTTCCCAATGGGTTCACCATCTCTTGACACCTCAACCAAGAATGCCTTCTTACCTTCTAGTATCCTTTCTTTTGAATGCCTCTTTGTAGATCTATATAAATCTTGACACAATTTCTTTCTTTTAACAAAAGCGGACACATCTTCTGTTGAACCGCTACCAACAGGTTCACTCTGAGGCACATCAAATGCAAGTGGACTCTCTATATGACTTTCATTAGGTTGTACATCAACATGTGCTATATCAAGTTCCACATCATCACAATTACCTTTTTCACCAACTACATTTGTTGGATCAAAAAAGCGTTGGCTTTTATGAACTGGTAACTTTGTAGCTTTATTTGCTACTTGTTCTTTCTCTTCAATTTCTCTATACTCTTTTTCTTTCCTGTAAAACCAAAAACAAATATCGTATCAAGTCTTATATACATAAATATTTTGCATATAAAATTTCATTAAATAGTATTAAACAAATAATATACTAGTTAGTAAATGTACAACTTGCCTATTTGTCAAACCAAGACATGCAAAACATTCATTATTCTTGGCCACACATTCTTCACGAAAGCGCTCATAATCTGTTAGTGGAATTTCAGCATTATGATCACTATCATCTAATTTGTGCCTTGAATTCTTTCTCCTCATTCCCTGATGTCCAAAAAAACAATAATGTATAAATTCCTAAAACAAGAGGTGATAAGTAGGAGCAGTGATTATAAAAAAGAGGCAATATTGATCTCATGGATCATATCTACTTCCAACAATCCCAACATTTTCAATAAATGACATTCTTTTTAGTCCATTCACAACAATGTAATCACCTATTATTAGCAATGGCACTTCATGATTCTCTTCTTGACCATTGAAACATGTTTTTTGTCAGCAATATGGATGATCCATTTTAAGGTAAGCACGATGTCCACAATAAATACACTTATGCAAACTTCTTGAGTGCCTCACAAAATCCTTAAAGTTGCAAGCAGGAAATCCATGGTATCCATGAACAGAGAGACCAGACAATGTGCCATATGCAGGAAGATCATGAATTATAAACAATAAGGAAGCTTTTAAAGTGAATTTGATTGAATGACCATCCCTTAAACGCTGAAATGCTTCAATTCCATTCCACAATTCCATTAGCTCATCATATAATGGCTCTAGATAAGCATCTATTGTATCTGAAGTCACACTTTTCTTTCCCGATATAATCAATGATAACATTAATAAAAATGGTTTAGTTGCTAACCATGGAGGCAAGTTATAATTTATTAGAAACACTGGCCAAGTTGACCATTTAGTACTCTAATCTGAGAATGGGTTCACCCCATCTAGAGCCAAACCCAACCTTATATTATGAGGATCTTGAGAAAAATTAGGCCATTTTTTATCAAATTCCATCCATGTCTTAGAGTCTGGAACATGTCGTTGTTTTCCATCAATGCTCTTATTTTGGGCATGCCACTGCATAAGTTCATAAATGTCTCTGGACCTATACATTTAGAGTAATCATAGGATTATCAGAAAGTGGCAAAGAACCTTTCCAGGAACCACAACTGATTTCAACCCTTGTCTATACCTTGCTTCATGACATTTTAGACATTCACTCTCATTTGCAAGATTTTTATGAAATAATACACAACCATTCACACATGTGTGGATATTTTCATACCCCAAGTCGAGCTTACTGATTTGATTTTTACATTGACTTCATTTCTTTGGCAATGTGGAGTCAACTAGTAATAATGAACTTAATAATGTCAATAATTGATCTACACTCTCATTTGTCCAACCATGCACCACTTGCAAGTTAAGAATTTGAAGAATTGTTGTCAAATGGCTTAACTTGCAATTAGCATAAACAGGCTTTAAAACATCCTCCATTGACTTGGCCCAATCATCATTTAGACCCTCATTTAGCATTCTATCAACTTCAAACCCTTCATCAAACATTTATGTCTCTTCATTTATGTGTCTTTCCCCTTCATCTCTCATTGTCTACAATTCTATCATATCTTCATAATAATTGTAAGCCCAAGGGCTAATACTACTGTGCCCATATCTTATCATATGTCGATAAATCACATTTATCTTTTTCACCTTTCCACCAAGACAATTTTTACATGGACATGGATATTTGTCAATGTCCCCCTCATCAGCTACTCTCTCATCATATGCATGATATTGATCTGTAGTCAACCTATTATGTTCATCCATCTATAATATTCTGCATTCCAATAATAATTTAGTTTCTAAATTAAAGAAAAAACATCAATCTAAAAATAGAGATGCCAAAACATTGTTTAAAGTAGTCACTTTTAGTAGAGACCATAAAAGAAAGAAGAGGATATAATGATTCATTGTTCTGACATCTATCTTACATTCATTTGAAGTTTACCTAGTGAGAATGGAATATGTTTGTGTTTCAGGTGTCAAATTACCTCTGAATTTTCTATAGAGGGCCTTGCTAACTTCAAATTTGTTGTAGAAAACTCTGAATTCCTTGCCCACCTTTTCAAAAGTCTCCAAGTCCTATCTAAACAAGCTTTATCACCCATGCAAGTTCTGCAATACCTGTCCATGAGAATAAAAAATGTTAACAACTATGATGAGTGTGTATTAACAACTTATGAATCAAATTAAAGATGAGTGGAAAATCATTGTAAAAACTATATCTTAATCATAATATATGGGCCTATGCTGATATTCAATAAAAGATTGAGCATGTTATCATCATCAATGAAATTATGGAGACAAAAAGGAAAATTCAACAATATGTATTAAGAGGTGCAAAAATATTGGGCATGATGACTACTATAGAAAAAAGGTTCTGGTAATGATATTAGAGGAGGTAGTAGAAGTCTTGGAAGGTCAGTTGTTAGCTTGCCTAAATCCTCACATTGAGAATCTGATTCTTATAGGAAATTACTTGCAACTCTAACATTATGTTGCTTCTTCACAACTTTCCCTTGAGTAAAACTTCAACATTTATTTTTTTGAAAGATTGGTGACCAGTGGAATAGAATATAAAACACTAAAGTATAGAGGAGAATGAGGCATTCAATTGATTATCTTCTCTCAGATTTTTATCCCACCATTGGAGATCATAGATGTGTTAAAACCTTAGACAATGTTAGAGGGGTTATTAGATGTGTTATAAAACAAACCCCAATCCACAATCCCAATAGTTTGAACCATTAAGCATAAATAGGAAATCTTTATTGCTTCTCAATGAAATTAACCCAAAAATTGCAGTTTAATAATTTTTCTATCATCAGATACAATATTTAGAATATTTTTCAGTAAAGACCAAATTTATTTTTTGCAATTGTTGTTGATTCTTCTCTAAAACTACACCTATCTAATTCTTTACGAAATTCCTTTGAAACACCTCCAAATCTACCTGATATCCTCTCTTAGAATGCCATGACCTACAGCTAGATGAAAGGATACTTCAATTGAAATTGTAATTAATTCAATTTTGCACAATGATGATCTTGTGTGAAATTCTATAAAGAATTATGTTTGGAGGCACGCTAGAAAATTTGGAGGCACCTTCACCTCATATAACAAGATCCTTATATTGTTTCTTCTAAAGCTCAACTTTATTTCGCATTAACAAAAAGCATGTATTAATTAATGTATTGCAGTATTAAGTTGCTCAATGCTAATACATTGCAATTAACAAAAGAGATAATAGCTTTGCTAAAAATGTCAGGAAAGAAAATACAAATTATAAGTTGAAATAACTCAATAAATGGACTTATTTATACTAAGGGAAGGTGTTATGGTTAGGGTTAGGATTTCTTATGTTTTTATTTTTGCATCGGGTTTATCTAGGGTCCTGCTCCAGGCCTCTGGATTCTACCTTGCTTCAGGCCCCTGGATTCCTGTACAAGAGACCTCTGGCCTCAATCCAAGTACATCTAAACTAAGGCCAAATCTAGAGACATAGGATAGAAACCTGGGCAAACCCATATCTAGATCAGAACCTGATCCAGATTGGGTTCAGCCGGGTTTCCTACAAAACCCAGTAACATATAATTTTATGGTCAGGACTAATGGTCACAGTTTATTTTTAGTGCTATTTCATAAATAGTCAGAGCCATTCAACAAATTTTTAGTTCTCTACTACATGTAAGGCACATATGACTTGAAGTGACACTCTCTGGATATCCATCTTTTACCACCACGATCTAATAAATGTGA